>VZRJ01008660.1:66370-102959 GCA_013397565.1 Ptilonorhynchus violaceus | reverse complement strand
GGTGCTGTCCAGCGTGCTGATCTTCACCACTGTGGTGGACATCCTGGGAAACCTCCTGGTTATCCTCTCCGTCTTCAAGAACCGCAAGCTCCGGAACTCAGGTAAGGGCTTGACCCCCGCACCCTGCCCCGCCGGCGGCAGCGGGTGGCGAGCGCCCGGAGTCCCGAGGGCACCCTGGTCCTCGCTTCCAGCTGTCCTGAGGAGTGCAGCCTTCTTATCCAGCCCGGGTGGGCTGCCCGCTGAAGGCGGGGGACCAGAGCCCCCCTCCATTGGTGCCTTGTAGTGTGTGCAGGGACCCCCAGGCGCTCAGTCACCCTTCCCAGCACACCGCCCCCGCCCTCCCCCCGGGCTCCGTCCTCCCTCCGTCCGGGAATGCAGATCGTTGAGCGGTTCCTAATGAGGCATTACGTGGTCTCTATGGAGCTCCCGAGGAGGGGAATCGGTGCCATCCGCTTAAAACACCGGAGACAAAAAGCGTACCCAAAGTGGTCGGAGGTATGAAGGAGGAGCTTTTAAAACTTGCTCAAGAGTCCTAAAGATGCGGTGCTGTGCATGCGTGGGAAAGCGGCTCAGCTCGCTCTCTGGAGCCTACATCAGAGTTAACAGTAGTCTTTCACGAAATCGTCTTTCTTCTTGTCTCCTCACCGTATATCCTTCAACCAGAATGCAACAAATAAAGTGGGGTGTTTTCTTTGAATTGTGTCTATAGTTTTTCCTTGCGTGTGCTAGAATGTGGCTCTGCGGCTTTTATTTGCTAAATTTACCGGCTTTCTCTCCTCATCTCTGCTGGGCTGGTTACACGTGTTTCAAACAACAAAACTCTGTAGTTAAGCACCAACTTCTCGGATTTGCCTCCTGGCCAACTTCCCTGATTCGCGCACGTCTCGCTGCGCGCGGATCCTACACCCCCGTCCGCCTTCCCCCGGCGATGGTGCCGGTTGTTCCCTGATGCGAGGAGCTGGGCACACCTGCACTCGGCTGGATGCGGGGTGTTGGTGCACTATGAAGTGCAACCCCCGAAATTGTGGTGTATCTACTACAGCTCACATAGCACGAAGCAGTTTGCGGAACTGCTCATTCCTTCGTTTTGCCACGCGCACGCAGGTCGGAGTTAACCCAACTTTGCTGGGAGCTGAAAGAAGTCCGATGCACGGCGTCCCCTGCACTCTCGGAGCCAGCGGGCTCTGCCATCGGTCCTCTGTGTCAGCGGGTGCTCCCTTGCCACGGGGAAGGAGGGAGAGCTGCTGACTTGTTTCTTCTGGGGGTGCTGGTGGGGGATGTTGGTTTGGGTTTTAACCAGCGCCGCTTCCCAAGCGCTGTCGTGTCTCACGTGCCGTGACTAGAGCTCCTGCTAACGGGGAGTAGGCGCTCCTTCGCCCTTGCTTTAAGTTACACCATACGTAGGGGCAGAAGCAGTTTATGGAGGGGTAAGTCTTGCTCTCCCTGACCGCTGCACGTCTAACTGCAGGCGAGGGATGCCGGCAAGTCCCGTTTACCTGGGGCTGAGCGATCACACACCACCGAGCACCACCGAACTTGAGAACGTCTGGAAGGGTGATTTGGCTGAGCGAGGGGAGACGGGGAGNGGGCGAGCGGAGCGGAGCGGGGCTGGGCGCAGCGCCGCGGCGGGGCGGGGGGTCCCCCGGGACCCGCCGTGACTCACTGGCGCTCTCACTGCCCCCTTGGCGCCGGGGGAAGGCGCGTTCCCGAGGGATTCGCGCCTGGGCTCTGGGCGGAGGAAGTGCCCAGGGAAAAGGTTCTCGCTGGAGAGGATGGCCGGCCCGAGGCATCAAATCCCGCCCGGAGGGGGGCAAGAGAGGGGCTTTCTTCTGAAACGTTCCCTTCGCCCAAACTACAACGAAGAGGAGGGTTTGGACTGCAAGAGAGTGATGCCTTGGAAGAATAAGTTTCAAGATACTGATCAAAGTACTCTGTGGCACCCTAAGGCTCTTGGGAAAAAAAAAGTGGTCGTCTTATCTAATTCAAGTACCTACTAATTGATCTCCTTCTAGGATCATCCGTTGTGTGATGTCACTGACCCTGTCCCAAAGAACTCTTTATCTTTGATAAGTACTGTGAAGAATAGCAGGGAATTCCTTCTGCATAATCTTTATAAGGTTAAATACCTTTTAAATTGCCAGTTCTTATTTTTACATCCGGGATAGATGGCTCTTGGAGGTGAAACTGAAAGAGAATAGTTTGGTAAAGGTCCACAGAAGTCTTTTCAGGTAAAATTTCTTAAGGAGGAAGCAGAGTGGAAGAAGACTGCAAACTGATGTAAGTGGAGTGACAGAGGGGATGGGAAAGTGGTCGAGACCTTAGGCAGTACTTGGGAACCCTTAGCCTCTGACAAGGAGAGAAGATGGACAAGCAAGTCGACTTGCAGTTTTCCTTTCTGAGCAAACAAGAAACGAGGTATTTGTACTTGCAAGGGAAGTGAGTGTAGTAGAAAGTGAAATGGTGAGGAAAAATGCATGAAAGGGGTCAGAGAGGGAAAAGATGAAGTTAGGGGAATCGTTAGGACATGAGGACATCCAGATGATCGAAGGAAAAAGGAAGAACTATAGCACCATAAGCACTCAGCTGCCTTTGAAGAAGCTAACGAGATTTTTCTTGGATGAGAGTTTGGGACTTCAAATAAGTCACAGGCTCTGCCCACTTTTGTAGCATAAGAAGTATTCTTACCTTCAGAAAGCAAAACAGGACTTAAGCAGTTCTTCCAGGATTTATCAAAACTATTCTGTCTTAGATTTTACAGAGAGATCTGTTAACTGGTAACAATGTAACTGTGCATCACTCTTCTTAAAATTAAACCATGATCAAAAGTAAATTTATTTTACTGCTGTTATATAATGGGAGGTGCAAGAATGGAGGCCCATTAGCCTTGGGCTGGTACATATTACATTCAGCAGGAGAAAAATAAAGAACAGGTAGGATTGGTGCTTCTAGATATTGCTCATTCACTCCTGAAACAGTGGGAATTTTGCCAGCCTTACAACAGAATGATTGTTTCAGATCATACAGAAGCCTCTTTCACATGTTTAAATTTGGTTTTAGGGAAAATCTGTGAAGACTGTTCCGAGTAATGCATAGCATAATTGGTATGAATCAACATGCTTGTCTTACATAACTGCACCCAGTCTTTCTGTGAGAGGCTGAGCAACTTCTGATCTCTCAAAGTGATTTAATTTACAGAAATTAATGCTTTTATCAGTTCTAATTTGGGAGGAGAGTAATTTCATCTAACACACTACAAAATTAAATAAAATTTTGTATGTGGAAATAATAAAATTAAATTAGCTTGTCTTTCTATTTGAAATGTCAAATGTGTTCCGAATTTTCAAAAACAATTATTGATTTTGTGTGTCTTCAATTAAACATGCTCAGTTGAAGGCAGACTTTAAATTGCTAAACTTTTGAAGTGTTAAAGTTTACGTGTGCTCAACAACCACTGCTGGATGATCAAGTATCCTGAAGGTGCATCAAATAAATCAAAACCACTAGATGCTTTTAAGAACTTTCAGGATACATTTGTATAGCCATAGCTATAAACATAACATTATGGGCTGGGGTAAGAACTTGATAGGAAGCACTCCAGAAGGTGGGAACCAGTAAGACATCTCCCAGAGGACAGAGATAAAGCAAACCATTTCTATTTCATTGGCCTTAAAGCTGGCATAAAATCAGTGAGAAGTGAGAATTAGGCACATTAACTCAATATCATTTCAAAGAGTAATGAAGACTTGGGACCCTTTGACTTTTAGCAGAATATTAATATTAACCTTGGTGCATTGCCAAAGAATACATTAGTGGAAAGTGGTATTTTTAGTGCGTTTTGTCAGCCCTCTTCACTCTCTTCACTATTTTCCTTTCTATATATAACAGCTAACACAGCACAATGAGACTGATTTCCATTTGAATAGCAAGGTGCTGTTGCAACACAAATTAAATCAAAATTCATGTTTCTTTTACCTCTAAGAACATTGGTGTCTTTGCATGTTTGGTTCTGTCTAATGTGTATGTGGCTGTGGAGATGGACCATGCTTCTCATACGTATATCTGTACAAAATAAAACAATCCTGCTTGCAGAATTATAACTTTGGTACTTATCTGTCTACTAAATAAACATGTTTAACAATATAACCAAGTCTTGTAGTCTTTTTCCACACTCTTTCCCTTTCCTTAGCCTTCACTCCACATCTCTATGATATAGCTGAAGGTAAGTTGTCTCCATTGTTAAACGCTGTTTTCAGTTATTCTTCATCTCTTTGGCCACACCAGTTCTCTGTCCCTCCTTTATTCCTCCCCTATTATTATTCCTGTCCACTGGGATAGAAGATAGTTGTCTCCTGTGATGGAATTCATCTCTTAAGAAACTACAGTTGAGAAACCTGTTTCTGAAACCACTTGGCAAAACTGTCTTTTAATATCAGCAGTGATGCTGACAAGAACATATTTTGAGGGACAGAGCATAAGATCCCACTCTTATGGTTTCAGCTTTTGTACTCCTGATTTTTTGAACTCTGGATCCACGGAATTCTTAGCTCTGGGACTGTATGTGTTTGGCCTTCACATTCTCATTCATATTCAGCTTGAAGCTGCTCAATGCTAAGAAATTGATGGAAACATAGCTTCAACATTCACAAAAGTTCATTGAACCCAACACTTGAAAAAAAGCTCTTCTATCTCTTTGTAATAATACCATGATTCAAACTAGTTTTTACTTTAACTTTGTGATTATTAGTTGCTTATTTAGAGTGGACATTTTTATTTGTACAATTGTAATTTAATTTGAATGGATCATTTCTCCACCTGTTGAGAACTTTTGTGCAATATTAATGCAGAGTAATTTTACCTCTCAACCTTTTTTTTCCCCATAGTAAACAAGTCAAATGCTTTTAGTTTCCTCTAAGAAGCTGGGCTCTTAATTTCCCTGTTTGTTTTAGGCCTTTCAGAGCACTTATCCAAACTAAATTAATCTGTCTTAAACAAAAAACTAAACTGTTCACAATAATGTAGGTGAAGTACCACCAATACCTTCAAGAAAATATTAACATTCTATTCTTTTCTGTCCTTTCCTGGATGGACAAAATGGACCTGGCATGCCTTGAAGCCACATTTTCCTTTTATGTGATAGCATCATATAGATGAGCGTTCTTGGTGCAGTCAACTTGCTGATGCAGCTCTTTTTCTTTTGTTATGCAATTATTCCTTCAGTACCTGACCTCATACCTCAGGTTATTATACTCTATCCACTTTCTGCTTTTAGTCCTCAAGCAAAAAAGGATCTTGACATTTGCCTGTATCGGTGTAGGCTCCTAACTTTGTATTATCACAAAATTTCATGAGTTCTCTTTGTGTTTGGTGACATAATACTTCTGAAACAGACAAAATTAGTTCAATGTAGGTTATCTCCCTCCGGTCCAACCATTTTCTTTCATCATTGTCCAGGCAGTGGTAGCAACAGACCGTGAGTGGTACCCTGGTGATTCCAAGGCTAGATCCATTTAGAGCAACATCCCAGGTACAGAATATCCAAGTCCAGCTTTTATTAAATAAAGATAATCAGATTAGTTGGTACGGCCACTTTGTATAAGCTCACATTGACTTTTATTCCATTTGTCTGTATCTGCATCTGTAATTTTCCTATCCTTCCAAGTTTGTCTCTCCAGCCTTGACTACAATTAAGATGAGATTAAGAGCCCAAAGATTTTTCAATTCATTCTTCCTTCGCAACAATTTCCCACCTTGAATACAAGTGCCATGTTAGCACATACTCTGTGGTAGACAAATGAATCTTCCAGAGGTGGCAACACTGTTTTACTGTTCTCGTTACTCCCTGACTAATTGCTTTCCTGACTTACTGCGAGCACCATTCATGCAAAAAGAAACAGCATTTGTGCAGCACCATAGCAAAGGAGGAGGAAATGGGTAGTAAAGTGTGAGAGCACCACAGCTGCAAGTGAGTCATGGCAACACTGCTCTTTGGGATGCATGTGGGAGCCAAGCTCTGAGAGAAATCAAATCTCTCAAGCCTGAGAGAAATCTGCACTTCCCTACTGGCAGTGAGGACTGGAGAACATTTCAGCCCCTTTTTACAGGTCCCACATGTAGCTCTGTGTACTTTCAGAACACGACACTATCTCTGAGATACCAGATGTTAAAAAATTCCTGCCGTCAAGTGTATTCAATCTCTCTGACATTTTTGCTTTATTTAGATATGCCAATTCTTCACCTGTCAGCCTGCCCTGTCCCCAAGACCACCATTATTGTCCTTATTAAAAGCTCTAGAAAAATCTTTCTTCAGACCAGGAGCCGTTTTAACTTGATTTTCACGTTTCCTCTCCCCCAGTAACTTGTCTTTCCTTTTCCCTTTTGTTATTGTGCTGAAAGGGCATTCTAGTCATTTTAGAAGTTTTTGCAAAGTCAGTGAAGTTTAGGGGGTTTGTCAGCTCCCATTTTATCCTTTTTTACTCTCTCTAGCAGTTTTCTTTGGTGGACATATCTTTTCCTTTTACTTCTAGCCTCATTTCTTGCCCCTAGTATCCTTATTGAAACAACTTTTCCTCCATCTAGATCTGGAACTTTTTCTTATATTTTTTCCCTCTTTTGCAAGTTAGAGAGAATATTTTTGTACCTTTAATATGAAGAAATGCCAACCTTCCTCCACATTCAAGTCCCTAAGCTCCTCAATACAGCCGATTTCACTTTCCTAATTAGCTTCTTTTATTTATCAAAATGTGCAAGCCCCCTTCTTAGTTATGTCTGTTTTGTTTATTCTTCCATTTAATTTAACCAAAATAATCCCATCTGCTTTCAATACAACCTTATTTTCTATGACAGGCTCTTCAGGGATGTCTTTGTTCTTTATGAAAACAAAGGCTGGCGTATATTGGCAAATAGACTCTGAATTGAAGAAATCTGCTGGGTGTATGTCCAGAACTCAGGTGCCATTTCTGTGCTTATTTTCCCATTTATATATGAGGGCCTGCAATGTCCTGATGTTAAATTGGTTCCATTAGTATTTTCCTACTAAAAGACAGGCGTTGCCATCCTACTGCAGGTTTCCATGCACATTGTCTTCCTTGCACATTGTCTTTACAACTCTTCCCCAAAGTAATTTTGGTTTTTATCAGGATATCATCCTCTCTCTCTCTTTTTCTCTCTCTTCTCAGTCTTTCTCTCTCAAACCCTCTCTCCATTCCCCCCCTTTTATGAAGACAATAGACCTTTCAGTTACTTTTTCTCTTCTCTGATCACTGGTGCAATTCTGTTCTAACAGTATTGTGTCCATAAATTTTTATTTTTATTTCTTAGTGGTTTTGGATCCCCTATTTTATTGCATAGGTTCCTGGCATTCTTTTACTGACTCTATTGCTTTTTATACTACCACTCCAGTTGAACTCTACAATGTTTGAGCTCCTATTTTCTATATTTGTTGCCACCACCTTTCTGAAGCCAAAATTCCCTTGCCCTGGGTGTTAAACGAAGAAACTGTAGGATTTCTTTTCAAGCTCTCTTCCCATCTCTCAATTTCAAGTTCTTTTTATTCATTCTGCCAGCTTGGATTGCAAGCTGGTATCCCATATGCTTAGGTGAAGTCTGTCCGTGAAGATATGAAACCTCTCCTCAGAAAATACCTCCAAATGATCAATACTCCAAATCTTTCTATATAACTTCTAGAACTATTCAGTCATGTGCCCGTGACTCATCTCATACTTCTAATTATGCTTCTGTTCTCTTCTTGGAGAGGAAGAAGAATAAGTTCATCACCAATTCCATCCTCTTTTCTGTGAGACTTGGTTCAAACAGTAACAAAATGAGAAACCATATCTTCAAAGTTACTTAGGAAATAATAACTCTAAACTTTGTTAACCTGTAAATAATTCCAAAAGCAGAAGAGCAAAGTGAAAAGCCGGTGTTGTTAATTTGCAAAGTAGGAAAATTGCTTTAATAAAGGAAGTATCCTTCAGCAAAAGGAGGTAAATCTCACAGATAAGTTCAGAAAAAGTGAAAAGTGGAAACCTAAAATTTTTCTAGATTAGAAGAAATCTAAAGAATACAGAATTTTGAAATATTTTGGAAATATAAAGTTTGTAAACTAATTATGAGTCTAGAGGGACTGAAAGAAGTATTTAGGAGTACGGAAACAACATAAAGTAGAAAAATAACTTCTCTATCAATCTGCATCACAGGGAATTCTCTTTAGGGTAAAACTGTAACCTGAGGCAGGTTATTCTGCAGCCATAGGGCATTTGTATCCTCCTTTGAAGCACTTGGCAATACCATATTAGATGATAGTTCTAAATTATCATTTACTTTTAGCCTGTAGAGTAAGTATTCTGTTTATTGATATGGGAATAGGAAGTTTATTGCCAAGATCAGCTCCAAGACACCTTTATTTTAGATTATAATACTAAGTTCTATTCCACTTAGTAAATGGAGCTATTGGTGTGCTTTAGAGGAAATAGAATGATAAGCATTTAGTTGAGTTGCAGAAGTAAGTTTTCTTGAACCTGTAACAGAAGAATGAAAGGGTATATTTATGTTGTGTATTTCATTTGGCACAAGTCCACTCTGCCCATGTTTCAAGGAAAGGAAAACCAAAGGATGATGTTAGTGCGAGGCTTTGCCTGCAACACTATACTCAGGTTCCCCATAGGGCCAGGTATAACACAGTCACACAGCTTTTTTTTTCATCTCAGAATATGAATAAGTTTCCCTTCATTTCCTTGAAATAACCAATGCAAACATACTCTCATACAGATAAAGGAAATTAGAAGGAGCTCTTAGCAGCTGTATTATGGCAGTTCCAATGTGTTTTAGGAACACTCCTTTTCCTGCCAGCTCTCTCCTGGACTCTGGACTGACATTTCTTTTGCTCACTGACTCACTGACTGCATGACCTCTCTAGTACAGCTCTATTCTTGGAAGGACCAGCAGAAGCAATTCAAGGATTCATGGTGCTCTTTGGCACAATCGGCCAAAGAGCTAAGAGACCAAACCTCCCCACAGAGTGCTAGGACAGCTCATATTTAAAGACTAATTTTTTCATCTATTCTTAGCAGATTCACCAGGTGACTTGAATCATTGTGTTGAGGATGTTAGAGGAGACTACACTCATTCCATTAAATCGGTGACAACCTGTTCTCTGCCTCTGGGAGTAAATTCTACTCCTACTCCAATTCAGATCTATTATGAGTACCACTATCTTCAGATATGCTTCAGATGTTAGATTCATAGGAGTTATCCTTTACAAGTGCATCTTGGTACCTTGACATAGACTGTCGAGTACATTGCCTTGTTCCCAAGAATACATATGAAAACAGCTATGTTATTCTGAACTGATAAAACCATTTTTTTTCATTTGCAGAAAGGAAGTAATGCTATGGCAATTTTCATCTTTCTAAAAATCAACCTGAGCACTTGTTCTGCTTTTTAATCTTCCGCCTTGATATAGGCATAAAACAGATTTCCTGACAGCAAAAGACAACAGAAACATGTCTAAATCACTGTGGGTGCAGCACCATGGTGTGTCTTCCCTAACAACAGTAGCTGCTTTGGAATCTTCTGGTTTGCTTTTGATCTCTGTACTGATAAGGACTGAGCTATATACACCAGAGTCAGCACTTTCCTGACATTTCAGCTGCATATGGGACAGTTATGTCTTGACATGAAAACAGTTAACAACAGCCTAAGCACGTTCATCAAATGACTAGAATCTTGATTGTTGGGATTCTTTTTAAATTATTTACTATTTATAGAGGTATTTGATTACATTGTTTAATAAATGCTGCTTAAATTATGTCTAGATAAAAAACCATAACCCTTCTGACAGAGTTACTAGTTTTTTCAGTTGTTTTTTTATGGACTTGGATCAGTTTCAATGTTTAAATACCTGTATGAAGATTATAATAATTTATATGACACTTCCGTAAATACATCTTTCTGCTATAGAACAACATCTGCTTACCTGTTGGTTTAGATTGCCATATTTGCACAACGTAGGCAACAATAGGTGTCAGAAGATATTGCATGCAGCTACTGGAGTTAACAGTCTGACTAACAGGAAAAATATCCACATATCCATCAGCCTTGCAAATATAATTACGTTAACTAATTTTAACCTCAGAACTAGAAGTGAATTGTAAAATATATCACTGCACAGAAGACAGGAACCGATAAGTGGCATCCTCATGTCTCTATAATTTGCTCCAATAATGCCTGAAATTCTCAGTGTCCTCTCACTCTAAAGCCAGTTCCATTTTTCCAAACAAGCTGAGTATACACAACATTTCATTTGAGTTCAAACAGGGAAAAGAAGGTTTTGTGAGATGGCTGTCACCTATGCATATGTGTAATAATAATCAAGCTAGGTATTTTTATGTCCTACTTTTTATGTCCTACTTTCTACTTATTGAATATTATCTGCAGAGTTTAATGAAAACACTGTCTATTCAAGATGCCCATCCTGTGCAGATCCTGTCAATGGTGAAGTTCATTGGAGTTGTAATCTTTAGGACTTTTAAAATGTGTTCTTAGAAGTAATCAACTCTATTAAAGTTTTCTACTGACAAATGAAAGGCTGTTATATTAAAACATGTTGCTTTTCTTCAAGACAAGTAAAAAGTGGCACTACGTGCCATCTGGAAGTTATCCCATCCCTCCTTTCTGCGAACTGACTTATGGCTCTTAAGACTCTTGAGAATATATTCAAGAGACGAAATGTTCCAACCAGCTTGTTTGAAATCAGTTGTTACTCACTGGAATGCACAGGGTATAATTTCTGGATTGTTACAGAGGAAAAAAATATTTGATTAATAGGGGCCTGGTACCTTTTTATGCCTTTGTCTTGTTATGTTACAGCTCATGATAGAAAGAACATTTAAAATTCAAACTTCCCTGCCACAAGTCAGATAGTACACTGTTATGTTCCAGGGGTTTTGCTGGCATAAAAGATCATGTCGCAAAGTGAGTTTTAGAAATTTAGAGCACTCCTACTCAAGGACACAAAGTCTCCCTGTGATATTTTTAAAGTGACTGCAAAAGTACTTGTTATTAGATTCACAGGTGGGGTTAGAGCCCATGGACAAAAGACTGCTTTCTGAATCAGTTTTCATGTTAAGCAAGATTTTCCTTTCTTTTTTTTAATTCTTCCTTTTGCAGTCTTTAGAAGCAAAATGTGTAAAATGTTAATCAGATGTTGAAGCAGGCCTTGTAAAAAGATGGTTTAACCATACAGATTTGCCTAGAAAAAAATTATTGAAAGAATTTATAAGATTTTCCCTGTGATTATGGTCCTGGGTAGGAAACATCAACTACACAATCCAGAGTCCAATTTCAGCGCTGGACATCTGTTGTTTCAAAGTAGAGGGAAAATTAACTAATTTGAGATTCTGTAATTATGCCTTTAGTTAGATAATCTGAAAACAATGTAATCCTCTTTAGTCACTCTTATGAAACACCTGGTAGGCTGGGACCATAAAGACTGTAAAACTTGCTATACAGTCAGCTTCCTGGTTAAATATGAAGCAAGAATATATGTTCTATCATGGAGAACAAACAAAATAATGAAGTGCATGACCTTCAAATACAATATTCTTGTGTTGTATATATAAAAGTCATTTCCATTTGAGCCTGATTTAGCAAAAATTATATTGGTTTGGTCCAGTTTACAAGTGTATTCACACAGTAAAAGAGGTGTGACTCAGTACGTTATGAAGACAGAAGTCACTCACTGCTCCTTCTGGATCGCAGTGACTTATGGGAGTATCTGCTAGAACTGCCACAAGGGGTTAGTCTGAAGGACTAGCTGCAGTTCACAGTGCTCAAAGGTCATCAAAGTAGCATGTGGAAGAGGTCTCTGCAACCTGGGTAAGCTGAACCCAGTACGTGACTATCTAGATAAGAAGGAACAGTCTAGCCTTGCTAAAGCCAGTGGGAATTGCTTTCCAAAAATGATTTTGCTAGGAGCTGGTGCCTCCTGCCTCTTTCTGTGCAGCCCTTAATACACTCCACCCTCCACCCCCCAGAGGTCTGTACCTTTGCCAGTCTGTAGATTTACTGGTCTGTAAATGATTCTTGGTCCAGGTTCTCTGGCTCAGACCATTATTTCCAGTCAGAGACTGTTCAGTTCTGATGTGACAAGGCACCTGAAGGCAGAAGGATAAGCAAAACAAAGCCCCATCTACTCTAATCTGCATGCTGGCCTCTTCTCCTGACCAAGCAAGTGTAGCTCACTGTTAATGACCATGTCTTGTCTCTGCATGCATAGCAACAGGTATGACCTTAGATACCCTCTGCTGTTTAGTAGATCAAGTAGACCCCTCATCTGTTGTGAAATTGACAGCATCTTCCTTCTATTCCCTAGTGAAAGCAGTAAATATCCTGTATACTCATTCCACAGGTGACCCTGAAATGCTGTTGAGTCGCTGTGGCTATAGACAGCGAAAGATTGGCAGGACACGGCCCTGAACAACTCACTGCAGTTGATCCCTCTTCGAATGGGAGGGTTGGACTAGATGATCTCCAGAGATCAATTCCAACTTCCATGATTCTGTGGCTATACTGGTTGCATGCCTATGCCTGTCACCCCTCATTTACCTATCTCACCAATATCACGACTTGCAGGCCCAGCCACAGCAGAGTTTTTGTCTAGTCATTTTTCAAGGCTTCTTCTGGCTCTCAGAAAAGACCTTGATTCAGCAAATGATCATTACACACTTTGTCTGTATTGAGCTGGAACACAAAGCAGCTAATACTTCAGAAGAGAATACACAATCATCTTCTGTAAAAGCATTTTATTTATTCATCTGTTCACATGCTGTTTACAAACCTATGAGTATCATTATAAGATGAATCATGTCACTGTGCTTTGCTTTAAGACCTTGTTTCCAAAAGAAGCAGATGGCACAGACTGACAACAGCTTCTGAAGACATTCATCTCCCTATGCATGTACAGTGATGAGGCCTTCCAAAAGCTCAGAACAAAAAGGGTAAGACTTTTCCTCACTGGAAGGTTATAATGGCCGTTTTCGTCAAGCATCATCTATTTTCTTCCTTGGTGAAACAGGAAACAAGAGAAGAAAAGACCATCATCATGAAGGGACTCCATAGGTTGTTAGAAGTATTGGCAACTTGTCAACATAAGTGTTTTCCATACTAGATTTCCCATGTACTCTATTTACTGCAGTGTATCAGATCCTATTTTAAAAAATCCAAGATCCTTCACTGTGTCTGGAAGTCAAATAGAGGCACACCTAGAAGTACATAGCAGCAATAATGGGCTTAGATCTGGGGTTCTTTTGCAGATGCATTTTTGCATGTGCTTGACTCTGTAGCTGTCACATGCTGCATGTCCTGCATCTGAAACCCTACAGAGCAGCTGAGAAAATCACTGTGGAAATTGCCACTTGCATGACTTCGTTTCTGTAAGTGGAGATCCCAACGTTTACACTGGTCAAAAAGTTCTATTTAAATGGGCAAAGCTACAAGATGTACCTTATCACAGCTAACCAAATCTCTTGGCTAATTGGTGCTGAGTGTGTCCCACAGTCTGCAATAGTCCCAATTTTATTTACTTCATATACCGGCCTGATAGCTTGAGTATCCTCAGTAATATCTTAAGCCTTATATTTTAAAATAGAATTATTTAATATCTCAGATTTGTTGTTTTGGTTTGGTTTGGTTTGGTTTTTAAATTCAACTAATCTGCTAGCAAATATTAAAATAAAACAAAACACAAACCCAACATCTTAACAAAACAAAACATGGTCTTAGTTTGAACAAAATTATTTTCATTTTTCAATTTCCTGTCCTCCTTTCTAAAAGAAGGTGGAAGTTAAGTTATTCTAAGGACTTGAGCACTGTTTTGTTGCAGTAGCAAAGGAAGAAAAAACAACAAAATTTCCTTTGACACAAATTCAGGCTAAAGACAGCAGCAAAGATAAAAGTAATAGAAAAGTAATAGTGAAGGTGATATAATGAACTAGCCTTTCACATGATATAAATTAATATCTGTCAGGGCATAATAAAGTTTTGTCCAGAGTTTTTAAAAATGAAATATCCTTACTGTGTTTGCTTCCACAATTCAGTCTTTTATAGTTGATCTGAAACAAATTTTAGCATAGGGTTTTTGTTTGTTTCTTTAACAAAGTAACATCCTATAAAATGCTACATATTTCACCTTTTTTTCTATGACATGCAGTATAGTGCTGAGACACTGAAAAAAATTATTAAAAATTATAGGTTGCCCAGCTTTTTATAGGATCTAACTAGATTGCACCTGTTGTATTTTACAGCTTTTCATATTAGCCCCTTTGTCAGCAGTAAATGAGTTTTCATACTTGCAGTTGTACAAGTAGGTTTCCTATTCTTTCTTTGTTGAAGCAATCAACAGCTGTGATTACTTCAAGAGAAGAAAATTAAGCTGATATGTACTGGCAGATACAAAAAACCACAACTTCTTTCATGAACCAGTGAAAAAACCAGTCTGTTTTTGTTGTTATTTAGTGACTGTGCTCAGCAACCAGAGGTTCTGAAGCTGGGCTGCCACTGGTACCCATAGTGCTAAGCCCTCAGAGTAACTGTCTTGGCTTTGTTCCCTGCATGAAAAGTGAGAGTAGCCTAGATAGAGACAGCTAAACTGAAAAAGTGTAGATTTTAAACTAAAGAGGTTTAGCTTAGATATTAGTAAGAGATTCTTTACTGTGAGGTTGGTGAGGCACTGGCACAAGTTGCCCAGAGAAGGTGTGGATGCCCCATCCCTGGAAGTGTTCAAGGCCAGGCTGGATGGGTCATTGAGTAAACTGGTCTAGCGGAAGGTGTCCATCCCTGCCCATGGTAGGGGGATTGAAACTAGATGATATTTAAGATCCCTTCCAAACCAAACCATTCTGTGATTCTGCCAGTCTATGATTCGCTCAACAACAATATGGTCCTTTTCCATCCTAGACTACCCTGAAGGCAAGAGCCTGACGTCAGTGTTAGGGCATGGATATAGGGGATCTTCACCCCTGAGCCTGATGCAAAATGCAGCTCAATTGCAGGTGGCTGGACAGACAGAACAAGGCAGAGCTAGGCTCATACTCTGTTTTTAACTGTAGATGGAAGCACGCACTGAGGAGAAAAAGAGAACAGAGCAACCCTGTACAATACTTCTGTATTCCTACAACTTGTGATTCCTTCAAGCTCAGAGGACTTCCCAAACCTAGAATGTTATGTCTGTTTAGTCACCTTCAACCGATGTCCCTTACAAGTACTTTTCCAGTCTTCCTTGAACACAGGTACAATTTTTACATCTGCAAAATCTGTTAAGGATTTACCACCTAGTGCAGCAACCACCCCCTTTTGTTTGCTTTGAATTCAACTAGCTTTGCTTAATAGCTCTAGCTCCTCTACTGGCTCCATCCCTCAGTATCAGTATGCCACTGTGGTGTCATTTGGGAGAAGAAAGCTGGACCGGTGCTGTCATTTTTCCCAGAGTATGCCTAACAGAGGTGGTATTATCTCATGTTAAGAACCTGGAGTGTTCTTAATCCAATCTAAGAACCTGGAGTGTTCTTCCTAATCTGTGTCTTGGAGAGTTCCTGCACCTATCTCTCAGTTTCCCACCTGTTAAATCATAAGAAGGATTTTTAAAATTTTTTTTTTGAGCATACTGATAAAGACCACTCTACAATACAAGTGATAACCTGTGTATTCTGATTCTAGGCTGAAATTCTTGAACATAACGTAGAAAGAGACAAGCACGCTAACCCCAGAAGAGCAGCAGGGCTGGTGAGTAGGGCACTCTCTGGGAACTATGGGAGACATAAGCTCAAGTCTTTTTTCAAAGAAAGGCTCTTCCACCATGGAAGTGTCCTAACCCCTAGGCAACAGTGAATTCTGTAGTAGGAGAGCCTGTCTTGCCTCTTCTGCTTCCCCTTTTCTCTCTGAAAATACCCAGCAGCAGAGAAGTTCCTGCAATCTCAGAGAGTATCAGAAGCCCAGAAAAGTATTTATCACCTCCTAAATGTGCTATCTGATTAACGACCAGCGTTTTGCTTTGGAAGAACCAGCCACTGGCGTTTTCCTCCTGCCCTGCCAGACGATGTGATGTGTTGTCTCTGCTGTGGCTCCCGCACTAGGTGGCAACAGAGAGTCACCACCGTCCCCTCCCGCACAGGAGGAAGCCACGGGCAAGCAAAGTATACCCGGAGGTTACAAACTTCAAGCCTTTTCGCTAAGTTTTCAACAGCACAGCACTTTTGCACCTGTAGTCTATTGCGAAACTCAAGGTGGTAAACTTGCAGCAAGGACTGGTGCTCCCATATTTAACCAGAGGGAGAACAAGAGGGAGCACACAGGAAAAGCAGAGGTTTTGTTTCAGGTTATATTCATACCTCGCTGCCAAGCATGCCAAAATCACTATCTCAAAAACAACAGTGCAGCCTAGGTACCTCTCTTCAGTAAGACTGTGTTGACACCTGAGAGCTCTGCCTAATAAGCCTAAAATTCAGCTCCTGCAAATGTAGCTTCCAGCACTAACTCAATTGCAGATGTAGGGCCAAGAGCACAGGTCTGTTCCAGCCCAGAAGTCTGCAAGTCACTAAGCCACAATCTCAAGGCCCTGTTTACAAGCTAAGCTTCTGTTCTTGTGAGTCCTGCATTCTTCTTGGGGCCTGTTCTGGCCCCCAGTTCACACTTTATCAATGATCTGGCCAAAGGGATAGAGTGCACCCTCATTCAGTTTGCAGACAACACCAAGTTGGTCTGGAGTGTTGTTCTGCTGGAGGGCAGGAAGGCTCTGCAAAGGGATCTGGACAGGCCAGATTGATGGGCCAAGGCCAATTGTGCGAGGTTTAACAAGACCAAGTGCCAGTCCAAGTGCGTGGATCACAACAACCCCAGGCAGCACTACAGACTTGGGGAAGAGTGGCTGGAAAGCTGCCCAGCAGAAAACGATCTGAGGGTGCTGGTCAACAGTGGCTGAACATGATCCAGTGTATGCCCAGGTGACCAAGAAAGCCAATGGCATCCTGGCCTGGATCAGCAATAGTGTGGCCAGCAGGACCAGGGCAGTGATTGTCCCCCTGTACTTGGCACTGGGGAGGTCACACCTTGAATCCTGTGTTCAGTTTTGGGCCCCTCACTACAAGAAAGACATTGAGGTGCTGGAGCGTGTTCAGAGAAGGACAACAGGGCTGGGGAAGGAGGGAGCTGAGGGAGTTGGGACTGTTTAGCCTGGAGAAAAGGACGTCCAGGAGACACCTTATTGCTCTCTAAAACTACCTGAAAGGAGGTTGTAGCCAGGTGGGGGTTGGTCTCTTCTCCCAGGTAACAAGTGAAAGGACAAGAGGAAATGGCCTCAAGTTGTGCCAAGGGAGGTTTAGATTGAATATTAGGAAATATTTCTTCATTGAAAGGGTTGTCAAGCACCACAACAGGCTGCCCAGGGAAGTGGTGGAATCATCATCCCTGGAGGTATTTAAAAGAGGTGTAGATGTGGTACTGAGAGACATGGTTTAGCAGTGGACTTGGCAGTGCTGGGTTAACTGTTGGACTGAATGATCTTGAAGGTCCTTTTCAACCTGAATGCTTTTATGATTCTACTCCCAGTGATGGGTTTTTCTTTGTACATATAATAGGATAATTATAGTCACCAATTATTCTAAACAGTTTTGTAGAACACACATTTCCTAAAAAAGAAATAAGCCAAATGTTCCATAAACCAAAGACCAGCTTTGATTCATTGTTTGTTATATTTTTTGCTAGAGTCTCTAAAATATGCTCTTCTAGTAAAAATATATTGCCTGTCCTTTTCCCTTACATCAAAGTCTGCAGAATATCTCACTAATATCTGAAATAATGAAACATAACTACAAAAGAGCATATCACTGCTTTTAAACTGTCATATTCAAAGAAAACATAAAGCCATCTGGCATTTGTTTGAAGCATTATGTTACACCTTCTGTTAGCAACACACTGTTGAACATTATACCAAATTAACATGTCTCAGTAAATCAAAGCTTACCCTAGGTCTTGGCTTGTAGTGTCACAGGGAATTCAAATGTCAGTGTGTGAAAGACTTAATTCTCTGCTCCACCTGCTGCTGGTGCCATAGATTGAAGAGGATGATGTCTGTATGCAATGTATAACAACTTGTTAAACAAATGTGTAACAACCAAAACACCACCTAGAAAAGCCCACAGCCCCATGATACATTATTAAGCATTTAGCCAATTTTAAACCAAAGACAGAAGAAAAACCTTTAAAAAATGGTTGCTGCTTGCAATTGCTTTTGGTTTTGGTAGAGACATTAAAAGTCAGTTGTCTTTTCAGAAAGGAAGATTCTTAGCTCTTAAAAGTTTTGGCCTCACCAAAATGTTTGTTCTGTGAGTGAATTCCTACAACATCAAGTCATATCAAGATTACAAGAGAGTGCAACAGTTTTCTTTTTCCTGTTAAGTGTAGTAAGACAACCAAAACACAAGAATGCATCATGAAATATTGATCTAGTTCTGTTGCACCAAAAGTCAATATCAGAACTTATTTTCTTTTTTATGCATCCAACTACCAATGTTTAAAACAGCACAGTTGTGGATCTTTTTGAATACCTGGCAAGACATTTGACTTTTAGTAGCTACTGCTTATAATTAAGGGGTCTTTCCATTCCAGTGAACACGTCTTTCTTAGAATTGAATATAATTCTCTCTCTTATGAAACTGAAATCTAGGACCAAAATCCATGAAGTAAATTCTGGAAGTAATGATAATAATTCCATCTAGGTGAACATTCTGTGGTTTCTATTTTGTTACAAGCAGCAAAAAGCTATCTCTTTAGTTATCTTATGAATGCAATTTAGGATTCCAGGCGTATGAAGGAACGTTTACTTGCTCCAAGCACATAAAAGACATCTAAGACCTTTGATTTCTCAAAATGTTGATTACTTATGTTTTATGAATTAAGAAAGTTTCTCTCTACTTTTGCAGATTATTCATTGCAATAATACAACATTAAACTTAATTCTGCAGTCATCCACAAAGACAGAAAAATACCATTGAACCTTACTTTGCAGTGCACAGAGGGAACACTCAACCCTGTAAACAGCTATAGAAGTGACAAATCACCTGAGGCTTTTATAGATATTGGACCATTTTTCTTCTGAGTTGTAAACTAGTATATTAAGTTTTTTACAAGTTCCTTGCTAACTCTATTTATTCATTGCACCTGGAATTTTCAAGAAAAACTTTGAAAATATCTTGCTAAATGTACTTCACAGTAAATTTAAACTATGATTGAAAGAGCTGAATGCCTACTCTATTTCAACTGAACAATTGCATTTTAGGTATAAGCTGATGCTGTGAGGCCTTAGAGTTTAATCTTAGTGCACACTCCCCAGACTAAATTCTCTCTTTCTCCAAAAGGCATTCTAAAACAGAAAAAGAATATTTTTTCCTTCCTTTCTTCTTTCCTTCCTTCCTTCCAACTTCTCTATCTTCTAATGTCTGATACAGTGATGAAAAAACATAAAAGAAATTCTTGTTGCCATGATGTAAATACATTCTGATAAAGACGCCCCTGTTCTTTTGTTAGTTTTGTCTTTTGTCCTGTTTACCATACAGCTAGAAGAGGCCTTCACAGTCATCTCATCCTTCCTGTACAAAGGGATCAGCTTTATCTAGGCCAAAATGCTGAAAAATGCTGACAAAATACTGACAAATGTTTATTTTATGTTTTCTTACAACCTTCAATGGCAGACTCAAAGCAAGGTGTTCCCACACTTCCTTCTTCCTGCCATTAAAATGTTTTTCTCGATGTCTACTTTGAAACTTCCTTGTTATAACTGAAGCTTGTTTGCATTCACAACAATCATGGGAGTGGGTTATATCCTTCCTGCTTTGCTTATTTGAAGTTATCGTGTCCTACTAATCGTCTCCCTAGTTTGTTCAATCTCTCCTCAGAAATCATAAAGCTGCAGCTAGGAAAACACTTTGTAGCTTTTTTAAATATATAAACAGGCTACTAAATATATAACCAGGAATAAGGAACCATCACCACTTGAGATGAGCCATGTTTTTGAAAGTACAGATGGATAATCCTGCTTTCCATTAAGTTTACTTGCTGTGGTACAAATTCTGAAGAGCATGGCTGTCCCCTAAAGTGTATGGGAGAAAGACAGCTCCCCATTCCCTAATTTAGGAAGCTACGGATGTAAAGCAGAGGGAGAAAACAGAGTAGAGGTGAAATTCTCTAATTTTTTGATGAGTTTATTCCTACATGGTTGTTGCTTTTATGACTTTCAGCTAATGACATTCTTAAAATGAAATGGAGAACTGCTTTGTTAGTTAATGACTTGTAAGCTCAGAATCTGTAGAATGGAGTATCTAACTGCTCATTTCAAAAAATAATTATGTTCCATGCACAATTTTTAAAATTGCTTGAGGCTTTTGCAGATCAGTTCATATTGTGAAGGACTTCCAGAAAAAAAATGAGTATGCAATTCAGAAATATACTTTATGCTACCTAAATGCCAAGAGTCTGAAGTTACTACCTCTATCTTCTAGAGTGAAGTTCCTAAACAATGACTTTGTTTTATATTTTTCATGAATATAGTTTACTATCTATTTTATCAAAATATCCTTAGGTACAATATTCAGAAATTTCAAACTGATGAAAAGGGAACTGTTTAAAGAGAGACAATAAGGCTCAACTACATCACTTATATTCCCTTAAATGTCATCAGCAGAAAAGGTTCTAAGGGCTCCTTCCACAAATTTGAATACTTCCTCTTGCACACATGCAAGTTTTCTTTGTATAATTAGATATGTCTTTCTGCAGAAGGTGGTGAAGGCAATTCACTCTTCCTTAATCAATGCAATGAGGAAAAAACTGCAGCATGGGTAGGCCACTCATGCAGAAAATATCTATACTACAGAGTATTGTATAGCAACTTAGAGTATACATAAAACAACACATCTTTCCAATAGCCATAGACCTGGTCTTTGTATATCCTTCTCCTTCATACTTGTCAAGCCCGTTAGTATTCCAGTGATAGGTTAGAATAACATAATGGCTTACCTACCTGGCACAATTTAGACTTTTTTTCATCTTATTCAATCCAGCTGTGGAGTTAGCTACACTTTAACAAATCAGCATCTCCTTATGTAACAGCTCACTGATGGTTATGTTTATTAAAGATAAAAAGAGCAAGCAGGATACAATGCAGTTATCAACAGACATGAAACATCATGTTGCTGCAGATATTTCCATGGTTCTAAGCTAAATTGTAAAATTATTTCCCTATTGGTCCTATATACCTGCTGCTTGCTGACATAGTCAATAATTTAGCATTGCAGATATCCAAAAGAATGTAACATATTTTCTTCTTGTTCACAACTATGCTTGCTTTCAGACTTATGCCTATGTATTTTTCTTTCCCCCCAGGTAATGCATTTGTGGTGAGCCTAGCTTTGGCTGATCTGGTGGTGGCCTTGTATCCATACCCACTGGTGCTTTTAGCTATTTTCCACAATGGATGGACACTGGGTGAAATGCACTGTAAAGCGAGTGGCTTTGTGATGGGACTAAGTGTAATAGGCTCTATTTTCAACATCACTGCAATTGCAATAAACAGATATTGCTACATATGTCATAGTTTTGCCTATGACAAAGTGTTCAGCTGTTGGAACACAATGCTGTATGTCTCCTTAGTCTGGATATTAACAGTAATTGCAACTGTGCCAAATTTTTTTGTTGGCTCTTTGAAGTATGATCCACGCATCTATTCATGCACGTTTGTCCAGACTGCAAGCTCCTACTATACCATAGCTGTTGTGGTCATTCACTTCATCGTCCCTATCACCATTGTGAGCTTCTGCTACCTTCGAATTTGGGTTTTAGTGCTTCAAGTTAGAAGACGAGTCAAGTCAGAAACAAAGCCAAGACTGAAGCCAAGTGACTTCAGAAACTTTCTTACCATGTTTGTGGTTTTTGTGATTTTTGCCTTTTGCTGGGCACCTCTAAACTTTATTGGACTGGCTGTAGCCATTGATCCTACAGAAATGGCACCAAAAGTTCCTGAATGGTTATTCATTATAAGCTACTTAATGGCCTATTTCAACAGCTGCCTTAATGCAATAATATATGGTCTTCTTAACCAGAATTTTCGGAATGAATACAAACGAATTTTAATGTCACTGTGGATGCCAAGGCTTTTCTTCCAGGACACATCCAAAGGAGGAACAGATGGCCAGAAGAGCAAGCCTTCTCCTGCTTTAAACAACAATAACCAAATGAAAACTGATACCTTGTAAATGTGTAATAGTCAATGCTAGAGTTCGTCATGAAAAAAATCAAGATCATAGTTGTAATGTTCTGGTCATTCCTGCTTACTTTTGGGGAGTTTGCATTTGAATCACACTTTATGGCTGGAATATTGTCTTCTTAGTAAAGCACATTGCTCTTGATTCATGATTTATACAAGATATAAATTGAAAATGTGTTTCAGAATTAAAGCAGCAGGTGGGTGCAAGCTGTTTTAGTTCTGAGAGCTGAATCCTGCTTCCAGACATATGAATGAGGTATTTTTTTACTTCAGCAGGAGTTTTGCATTCTTTATACAAGGTCAGGATTCATTTCTTAGAAGATGTAGTGAAAGTACTTGTCTATGTGTACAGCAGCTCATCAAGGTTGCACAGTGCTACTCTCCTCCCTTCTGTATCTGAACACAGGGTGAGACAGATACTCTGTTTTCCACACATAAGCCAAACATTGCATTTCTGTGCATGTACTGGTGACAGTAGTGGTGTCTTTGAATCAAACTTGTAAATTGGAGAGAAGAATATTTGTGTAAAAGCAAATATTAACATTAGAGACTTTCCTCAAGGGTTTTTTATACTTACATACACTGAGATTGGGAACACACTGCATCTACTCTGTTCATCTTTTGTGGCCAATTTTGTGGTAGATAATGTAATACAATTGATTGATTTCTCACTTTACACAATATTCTTCCTTTAGAAAAGATTGAATTTTCATTGAACTTCATTTACTTCCCTAAATATATATATATATATAAAATGTCATTTGATGCACTTTAGCACACCTTACACATTTGCAACAGGCTGGAAATTACAGCATATGACCTGTGATCATCTGGAGTGACAACTGGACACTAGGTAGGTATCCTAGATCATCTCAAATGATGCTAGACCAAAAGAAGAAGCCCTTTTGACTATAATGGTAGCTGATATACTTGACTCGCAAGTCTACATCTAATCTCGAACAAAACCCACTGCTGGTGTCTAACCTAAGACAACCTTCAAGGTTCCCTATAGTGGAGATAAGTTTCCTTCCATCTGTGATGATAAACACATGTCCAAGGATAAGATGAATTGCCTTGTGGAGGTGCTGGTCTCCTTTCACTGACTTCAGAAGCATCTTTGATTACTAGTTCAAACATCTCATTTTGGATAGCTAGAGAGGGATTTATCTCGCCTAATTTGGGATGAATCTGGTGTAGATGTGTCTACATTTCTACACAATTCATTTTCTAAATACCCACACTAGTCTATAGAGTTCTAGAAAATTATTCACTTTCTCTTGAAACAGGCATCTTTATTGGTCAGGGGAGCTGATCCACAGAACTCAGTGACTGTACCTTTACCGACTAACAGAGATCACACAGCTCACATACACACATTTCAGGCAAAGATGGGTGATCTTAATTCCATAAATAGCATACCTACAATTCATATTCGCAGTTCATAAAATAAAAAGATTATTTTCCATTTTATGTTTAAACTCAGCTCAAATTCAAACTGGATTTCTGTTTTCCAGGTCACGCATTGTAACAGTGACTGTGCAGATCAAATTACAATCTGGGTTATACTCACAGCATCATAGTAATTTACACAATGTGGTTGTATTATCTCTAAATCAGATTAGGGATCTGTGTGCAAGCACACAGTCAATGAACTTATTTTATCATTAGACCTGAAATGCACATTACTCTTAGCATTTCTTAGCAGTGCTGTTCAGGCAAGAGGAGATAGGTCTCTGGTAAATCCATGTCAGGTATTGAAATGGGACAATGAGGAATTTAGGTTGCTATTACATTCCAGTTTGGGTTTCCTCACCTGGATATTTTGAAAAATATTTCTGTAGTAATATTAATTTGTACAGCAAACACATTGCTTCTGAAGCCATAAAGATGTATTAAATGTCACCCTTATGTTGCTATACTGATAGAAAAATATCAGAGAACCACAGTATTTTAAATGTTCTATTTCCTTGCCAAAAGCCTACGTAAAGTACAGCAAAGTAACAAGTGTGATTACTCTTTCAGTTGCTTTCTTGTTCTTCAGATGATTTCAGATAATCTCAGAAGTCCAGTACCCTAGGACTCATACAGTAGTAGGCTGATAAGAAGCTGAAAACTTTGTTATCTGACTTCTAGGTGAACTAGTATTAGAAATAAATTGATAGACCTTGGTTTATCACTTGCTGGAATGAGTCAGAATTGAGTCCAAAAATTATTGGTTTAGCTCCATAAAATTATTTTAAATGTTGGAATCATTCCTTTGGCCATAAAAATGAGCTGCTATCATTCTTGATACTCATGAGAAGACAACTTGAAATTTGTATAAAGTCATTTTACAAATTACATCTGGCCTTTAAAAATTAAATATCACTTTAAGAATCCTTTTTCTGATATCTCCCCAACTATACTAAATGAAGCTCACACAAGTAATTGAATAGAATCACAGAATCATGGAGTGGTCTGGGTTGGAAGGGACTTTAAAGATCATTTCAACACCTCTGACCTGGCAGGGACACCTTCCACTAGACCAGGCTGCTGAAAGCCCCATTCAGCCGGCCTTGAACACTTCCCAGGGATGGGGCATCCACAAATTCTCTGGGCAACCTGTGCCAGTGTCTCGCCACTGGCACAGACAGAAGTGTTCCAAAATTTGATTGTTCCTCAAAAGTGATGGAAAAATTTTGGGATAGTACTAAATTACTAAGTGTGGATTTTACCATCACAACATTACCTGAAAGGGACCCTGCACTGCATGGTGTCAGCAAAGCCAATGGAGCTATTAATGTGCCAGGTACTGCTGCCTATTGAGTCCTGACGTATGGATAAAAACTCATGCCTGTTAAAATAAGTTTTATACCATGTATTACTACAGAGCATTGCATTTGAGTTGGCCTGGAAATCAATCAAATCCATAAAAATTTAAATTTTCCTGTAAGTCAATCAATACATAAAAATTATATTAATTTACATAGCTAAACGAAGCTCTTAATGGTGAAAGGTCTTCATGCAGTGATGTATATTTCTATCTACATCAGAAGCCTTAAATTAATTTTCTCCCTTTTCGTACTTAAATTCAAAATCCATTTTCCCTCAATTTATGTTTGAAGGAAAACCTTATAAATGCACCATCAAGAGAGGTGATGTGGTTATAGCATGATTTGAAAGTATAGTTAGGAAGAACATATCAGCTCTGAACAGATTTATGCATCTTTGAGGAAATTATTACTTTTGTTATATAAAAGTATTTACACCAGCATATCTGATAGAGGCACTTTAAGAAAAAAGAGGAAAAAAGTCAGGTAGACCCTGTGTCCTGCACAAGGTAACTAGTGAAGGAAAAACTAGGGCCTCAGGGACAAAGTCTGTTTCCACAAAATTTGCAGTGTTTTCAAACTTTTAGTGTTATCTTGATTAAAAAGTGTTGTATTTTCTGTTAATTAAAATAAATAAATGTATTCTAGACTTGTTCTTACAGTAGAACTCTGATTAGAAAAAAGCTTACCCTCGCATAGATGGGTGAAGACCACTTGTAAATTCTGTTTCAGAAAAGAGAGAAGTGGAGGTGTGGTAAAGTCTAAATGAGACTGAAGTAATGCATTAGTCTTATCCTGTCTCTCTGTGCAAGTGAAAATGTCACTCTCAAGGAAGAATTAAAACTAAAGGTACAGTTCTATTACTGTTGACTTTGATGCGATTTCTCACTAAATTATTGACTGAATAGAATAATTCTGCCTGGCTCATTCTCAAGGGCAGAAATGCATTTCTGTCTCTCCACTTCTTCCTTTAAGAACATACTTAGATTAAAAGTATTGCTTTTATTTCCCAACTGTATTTTAATGAATTGCACAAGTCTGGGAATTTGCCAATGAATAAATATATATGGAAGATTGTATATATTTCTTAATATGTATATAACACAATTTTGGTCATCTGAACCATTTATTGCACTTAAAGATGTTTACAGATTTAATGGAAAATGAGGAAGACAATTTATTTTCAGTCATCTATTGATACATTGCTAGTTTAACTGGATCTTGCACATCATTATTATCTATAACAATAAATCAATATTTTACCTCAAGTTACAATGAGCATGCAATGAGACAACTGTGAATGTCAGCTGCAAAACACACAACTGATTCCTGTTCATTGTCTTGTTAGTAACACCTCCAGCTGACTAGTAAGATTATTCTGCCAGTCTATATTTATAAATATTTTTGTGGCATAAAATTATTCTGGGTTAAGAACATTAATGCACTGTGAAAAATTGGATACTCCTAATTTAACAGCTGGAGTTGGAGGTTGAACTGACAAAGAATGTGATGCACTGTGCGACCCACTGGACTCCGTCACAGAGGTGGAACTGTCCCATTCACCAACTGTAGACTCTTGTGTTCGGCCCTGGGAGTTATGGACCTTGTGGATAGCTGGGAAGGTCCTATGGAGTATTACTGGGGTTCACTCACAGAACAAGTTAATCTCACGGCATTGTGCAGGCAAAACTCCAAATAGTTCAGTGGCTGCAGAACGAAGCCTTGAAATTGCTGTATAAAGGGAGAATTCTTCTTCGGGAGAATAAAGTAGAGCTGGCCACAATAACAGCATTGAAAAAATCATATTTTATGTCTGAAATACATCACAACTAATTCAATTCTTCTGTAAACCTACTGAGGTTCCCTTTACCTACAGCCATGTGATAAAATCAACTAAAAGCATGTCAACTGATAGTACAGGTAATCATAAGTGAGGTCTGTTGATGCCAGCTGTGTTTTATTTACAAACTAATGAACAGTGACACTTTGTCCAAGGGGAAAAAAAAAAAAAAGAAAAGAAAAATGCCTGCAAAAGCAATTCATGTGACCATACTTTTAAATCACTTGAGGCAAATACCCAGTTTGCCTGTATTTAGTGTAAGTGTAACCATTTGATCCTGGGAAAAAAAATCCAAAAGGCTTTGCAAAAACTAAATTATACAGTTCTCTTCAAAGGCAAAAGATACTCTACTCTAGAAACGTGCACCTCACAATTCCTAATTTTCAGAAGTCTCCATAGGACACTGAAGATACACAGGTTAGTATGAAGGCAAAATGTTGCACAACTGCAAATTTAAATGCTTTTTATTTTGCCCACAAAACAGAGCTTGCCTAACTACTGTGAACATAGAACAAGTGCAGGAATATGCCAGGCCAGGAAGCTCTGGAAACCCTTCTGCTGTCCAAGATGGTTTATGGGAGGATAAGGCCTCAACTAGTGCTAATAAAAATGTGGTTCCTCTAGCAGATGCTGTTACTGTCTCCTCCTAATCCTGTGCTGGCAGCAAACTTCCAGGACTCTATTTTTTGGCTCTTCACTGCATTAGTACATTTTTCTCATGCTGCTTTTGTTCCCTTTTTCATGTCAGGAGCAGCCTGGTCCAGTCTTGTTTCCTCAGCCTTAAGGAGAACAATTTGCTTACATGTCTCAGGAGTCTTAAGCAGTCTCTACAACTCACAAAAAAGTTTTTCCACAAAGAACCAACTCTCTCACAGCCTCTTGCTTTCAATGGCTGTACTTTTTCTAGTTTTGAATAGCTATTACCAAAAAGGAAAAAAAAACCCCACACCTCAAAACCATTTTTAAGAGACTTTAAAATAAAGACTACCTCTGGCTTGAAATGTTCATATCTCTGTGGCAATCAGCATATGAGCAGATGGAAATTTTCCCTCACAATCTCAAGAACATTTTCAGAATTCCAGAATCATGTCTTAGGTTGAGAGGGATCTCCAGAAGTCAAGTTGTCCTATCCCCTGCTCAAAACAGATCTAAACTGATCAATTCGTTCAGGTCCATGCCCAGTAAACTTTGAATAGCTCCAAGGATGGAGACTACACAACCTCTCTGGACATCCTGCATCATTATTTGATTATCCTCAAGGGATATTTTTTCCCCTAATATCTATTTGGAATGTCCCATGTTGCAACTTGCTCCTCTTGCCTCCCGTCCTGTCACTGTGTACTTTCAAGAGAACTCTAGCTCTATCATCCTCTGGTCAGCTAGTTGTGGACAGCAGCACAGTCTTCCCTTCAGCTTCTCTTCTCCAAGTCGAACAAATCTAGCTTTCTTAGCCTTTTCTCGTATGGCCTGTGCTCCATGTCCTTTACCTGCTCGGTGGTCCCTGCTGGACTCACTCCAGTAATCTTGCACTTTAGAGTCCAAAACAGGACACAATATTCCAGATGTGGTCTTAAAATCACTGAGCAAAGCAGAAGGATCACTTCCCTTGCCCTGCTGGTGAGCCTTTTCCCAATGTAGCCCCCTTCTGCAAACATGGTGCTGACTCGTGGTGAGCTTCTTGTCCATAAAGGAGTCCCATGTCCATTTCTCCAGAGCTGCTTCCAAGATGGTTGAGCCCCAGCCTGTAGTGTTACACGATATTAATCCATCCCACATGCAGTATCTTTCCCTTACAGAACTTCATGATGTTTCTTGCAACCCATATCTTCAGCTTGTCCAGGTCCCTCTGAGTGGCAGCTCTGCCCTTCAGGACATTGACTGCTTTCTCCAGCTTGGTGTTGTCCACAAACTTACGAAGGATGCACTCTGTCCCATCACCTGGGTTGTTACTGGAGACTTTAAGCAGGATTGGTCCCATTATTGACCACTAAGGGACCCCATTAGTTACTGACCTTTAGGTGGACTTTGCACCACTAATCACAGCTGTTTGAGTCCACCAGTTGAGCCAATTCCCCACCCACCATTGTGTCCACTTATACAGCCCTTATCTTCCAAACTCAATGATAAGGAGACTATGAGATATTGTGTCAAAGACCTCATTAAAATCTATGTGTATAACATCAACTTGATCTCCGTTGGCCACAGCACCCATCAGCTCATCACAGAAAGCAGTGAGGAAGGTCAGGTATAATTTCCACTTGGTAAACCTGGAAAAACAGGTAAAGCCTGGAAAAGGGAAACCTTCAGGGTGACCTAACTGTGGTCTTCCAGTACCTTAAGGGAACTTACAGAAAAAATGGGGCAAGACTATTTTCAAGGGCATGTAGTGACAGCACAAGGGGGAAATGGGTTCAAATTGAAAGTGAGTAGGTTTAGATCGGATATTAGGAAAAAAATCTTTACTGTGAGAGTGTTGAGGCACTGGAACAGGTTGCCCAGAGAAATTGTGGATACTCCATCCCTGGAAGTGTTCCAGGGCAGGCTGGATGGGGCTTTGACCAACCTGATCTAGGGGAAGGTGTCCCACTGGGGTTGGAACTTGATGATCTATAAGGTCCCTTCCAACCCAGGACACTCTATGGTTCTATGATAAAACTGTGTTGGCTGCTCTTGGTGACCTTCTTGTCTATTTTTGAGTTTAGAAATTAATTCTGAGTGGATTTGCCCAATCGCCTTCCTAGAGACTGAGGTGAGACTAATCAGCCTGTAGTCCCCTGAATTGCCCTTCTTGCCTTTCTTAATAACAATGTAACATCTGCCTTTTGTCAGTTATGAGGAGTCTCCCCAATTGCCATGGCATTTCTAAAATGATGCAGCATGGCATCACAACGTCATTAGCAAGCTTAGATGCATCCCATCTGGTCCTGTGGACTCGTGTATGCACAAGAGACTTAAATGATGCCTAACTCTTTCTTATTCTGCTGTGGGTACTGGTTTGCTCCCACAGATCTTGCTAGAAGGCTCAGGGACCTGGGAGCCCTGAGGACAAGCCTTCCAGTGAAAACTGAGATGAACACTGCATTGAGTGCCTTCGTCTTTTCCTTGTAGCTTCTCACTAAGTTCCCTGCCTCATTCACAAGCGGGCACCTAGGGTTCTTACCCTTCCTTTAATACCAATGTGTTCACAGATATCATCCTTGTTGCCCTTCACCTTGGTCACTCCAAGATTTTATGTGCTGTGTGAAGGTTATTACTGCACAAATTCAATTTCAATCTCTGTGCTCTCTGCTCCAGAGCCTGAAGAAGCGTTTCCCTTTCCATTCCATTTGCAGCAGCCTGAGATTGTGGCTGGGAGAAGTAGGTGCTATCTTGTGTGACTTAAGGTTAGCTGGTGCAAGATAATCTTGATGATCCCAACTGAATGCACAGCCCAAGGTGAGAGAGACTGTATTGGCAAGTCATCTAACACTCCTCAACAATGACATTTTGATCAAATGCTAGAGCAAGCTGAGAAGGAAATTTTTTTGTGAAAGAATAAATCAATCAAAAAGAAAGAACAGGCTTTGGGATTTTTTCCTCTTATATTTCAGTAGCAATCTAGGGACTTCTAAAGGATATTTTTGACATGGAAAATGTTATTATCATATTCTGCACTTTTTTTTCACTACTCTCAAGCAAAATTTCACTGAAAGTCCATTTCATTAGTCTGGTTCAAGCAGCTGTGTGTCTCTTAATGTCATAGCATCCTTGTCAAAAGTTGCTCTTAGCTAGAATAAATACTGCAAACCTATTTTGTATTTACTTTATAATTCACTTCGTTTAAAAAGCAATGAACCAGAAATATTTATATGAAGTATATGTAATATATACAATTTTCAAAATTTAAGCTAGATTTTCCACGCTGTAATGTATTCACCAATCCCTCATGCCTTAGTTTATAAATGATAATCCATAAAGCCAAGAGCTAGTGACCTCAATGCTTTTCAAATAGTAAGCCCTAATTCAGTCTTCAATCAACTCCAGCCTTTTTGTCATGCTTCAATTGCTATGTCACTGGAAATTAATGCAAATTTTATGTTCATACAACTAGGTTCCTGCAAGGGTTAATTAGCCTTGGTCTAAGGACTTTACACAATAGCACAGCAGAAAACTGGAATTTCAAGCAAGATTACATCATTAAATATAGTGCATCAAAGATTTTTTCCCTTTGCCCCGAAGTGGCACTACTCTTAAATTGGGTGTCACTGCAACACCATGAAAGCCTGTTCTGCAGCTAAATTTCAAGGAGATATTCAGTATTTTAGAGTATTTTGTACAATTAGCAGGTACAAATGATCAAAAAGCTACTGCAGTGATTGATCTGGATACTCTTGGGTTGGACATAGAAAAAGTGAATACAATGGCTCTAATATCCCATTCTGGTGTAGATCATAAATTTGTAGGGCATTCAAGTCACCTGTATTAAAGCACTTTCTGCATATAGAGTTTGTGTGGAGAACAATTTAAAAAAAAAAAAACACAAAAAAACCCCCAAACAACATGATAATGTCCTTTATATAGAGATCACCTTTCAAATGCATTACATGCGAGGAACTAGGTGGCCTCAAGTACCAGTTTTTTGGGGAAAAAGCATATAGATTCTAGAGTTTTATGCTCTGTCTCATTCTCTGGCTAATTTTCCAAAAGATACACTTGCTTGTTGAACAACTTACTCCATCATGTTAACTTTTCCAATGCAAAAAAGACGCATGAATTGAACTGAAACCTATGAATGAAAAATGGTGTTATTTGAAAGAATTTGATGTGCTACTGATGCATTTAGTTCTATGCCCCCTCCCCTACACCATCGCAAAGGGCTTTTTTACAAGGCTTTCATCCCATGCCCTTTTTATCCTGATATATTCTCCCTTATGTGCTCATTTTCTTGGAACCAGGAAGGAATTTTACAGTAAATTTGAATTTGGCTCTCTCAACTACAAACAATTTTTTTAAAAAAGGTATCAGAAACAGTGAGGTCTTCCTCATAGTTTGTTAATGAATGGCATCTGAAGTTGCAGACATCACCAAAGAATATGAATGCAAATCATGATCCATTCTGTCTGTCTTTAGTCCAGTATGCAGCAAATAAGGCAATATGCAGAAACCACTTTTTTTGTTGTTGTTCTTCCTAAACAAAATACATCTTTGTTACTCAAATTCCTTCCAGAAAAGCTCTCTCTAATGAAAAGAGCTATTAGACATCTCACATATTTTATTCATGGAATAAATATGAATAAAAATCATGAAAGGCATCTCTACAGTCATATAATTCAATCCATGGTATGAGAATCTCCTAGATGCCACACACCATGCACATGATTCCTTGCATACACTAAAAAGTCTCCAGAGCAGTAGGAACCTCTGTAGCATAATATGTAGTACATGGCTTCCTGAAAATGAAAGCCAAGGTAAGCAGATTTTCTACCTCTGCTTTTTTCCCTTGATCCAACAGATTTGCTGACACTATAAATCATAGTGCCTTAAAGAACAGAGATACAAGTAAACAGTCAGACTATACTGGTTGTGAGGATGAATTTGCGTGCAGCTGTGATTCAAATGGTCAAACAAAGAATGTATTTCTGCTCCTCAGAGTAATGAACTCTGGAAGGGACCTCAGTTCCCAACACATTCGCAAATACAGGCACTGATGAACTTCTCACACCCTGCTCTGGGCCACAGGCAGATGTCTGCAAAACCAGGTTCTCTGAAAATGGTCCGGTAGGCTCAGGATTCCTCGATGACTGTGCCAGCAATATTTGCTGTCCTCCTGCTCTAATGCTGCCAGTAGCACTTGTATCATAAGACTAGACGCTAAAGAAAACACCTATCATGAGACTAGTGATAAAACCACAAGTGTTAGACACAATCAGAATAAAATGGGAGTATTTTGGAATGAGTTGATCTTTCAGGTCACTTCCACTTCACAGACTATTCTATGATTCTACATTGTTTCTCATTTTTATTTTTTTAGATGATATTTATTGTAAGTAGTTTGAATGGGATGCCTTACAGTTTCATGATACAAAGCTAAAACATGCAATATTTTCATGACTCCACGGAAAACTCAAAGTAGAGAGGTTTGGTCTGATGTCAACAAGTATTAGTGTCCCCAGTTTAGAACACACCACCCCATGACCTCAAGGTAAGGACAAGAAGCCAGCACTTCTGCCAGCTTTCAGTTCTGGCTTCCTGGATTTGCTCCAGTGACATCCTGGGCTTTGTTCCCACCCAAAACCCTAGGGGCACTTCATAGCCTCAGCATTTATGGGCCATGCTGAGGCAGCTGAAGAGAGAACGGCGGCTCCACAATGTGCGGTTCCTAATTCCTTATGATTCCAAGGAACCTGAATGTTTTTGGGACCTGTGCTCCTTAGCAGTTCTATACCGCCCATATGTGTGAGTGAAGGAAGACTCAGCACACTGAGCTGCTGTGAGAGTTTGGTATGGTGGCAGCATATTCATAAGAATAGGTAAAAAATATCAGCTACAGATTTGTCTGAACATGTAATATCATGCACAAACAGACAAACTCTCTAGAGCTGTTATGCCATAAAAGACTCTGCACAAGCAGGATGGGATTAAACTGTTATTTAATAAGTTGCAAACCCACTGTGAGCCTTTAGGAGGGATATATTTAAGAAATCAAGACATACCAATCTTCAGTTTGTTCTACAAAGTGGAAATAATAATTTAAATTTCCCACTCAACACTATAATCCTGTTTTCTTAAATTTATGATAAAATGATCACTTACATTGGCAGAAATGGGATACAGGGTGAACAATTCTGTCACAAAAATGACATTTTAAACTATTTTATCTGTCATCAGAAGTACATGGAAGGAAGTTTATTTTATTCTTCCCCAAACATCACTGCCTATTTATATTTTAAAAACCAGCATATGTACTAAAAATATATTCCTTAAATTTTAAAGGCCATTTTGTATTTAGAAATCCATTATTTCATTAGGATTTCTGTATTGTAAAAGGTGTATGTGCTTTCAAAGGGTAAGCAGTAAACACAGTCTCGTTAGGCTGCAAGTAGTTAACACATTCCTAGTTTCCAAGTGGCTGACAGCTCACTTGTCTGTTGCAATTAAGCACTGTCTTCACAGTTCTAATTGGATAAATTGTAACATAAAGTATTTAAAAATTAAGAAAATTTATTTTTGAGAATCTCTTAGAAGAAAACACTTGGCAGGCAGGTTTTTTGTCACCTCATACCTAATGTCTAATTTCTTTGGCCTTTAGACATACTGGTAGACCTCTTCATCTACAGTGTGAAGCACCAGGAAAAGAAAAAGCAAGCACCCAAGTGATCTTTTGGAAAACACGATAAAATATTGCTTGTAGCATTCATATTTCTTCTCTGCTATATGAAATCTGACAGCAATAAGGGCTGAATCATTCCCTATGGTTCTTCAGAGACAGTAGCTGCCAGAAGGATAACAGCTCTCTCTTCATGTAGAGACAAATGTTTCAGATTTGACTGAGGATTCCCTGGTCACCCAAGTGTTAAATTAGCTGAATTTGAAAGACTGAGTAAACTAAGCCTAAGAGACCTTTTTTTTTCATTCCAGGCAACTATTGCATAGCTTGTTATGGAGCCTCTGTAATTCTTCTCATAGCCCTTTTCATTTATGTTTACTGGATTGGCACTGGCTGCAAGATTTAACTTAGGGGTTTCAAAAGCCCATGATTCTTTCTTTGAAGATGCAAAGTGCCCTTTGTAAAAAATTCACATCCCTCAGCTTTGAACTTCAGCAGCAGCCTATTATTTTAACACTTCATTTAAATGTTAATGTGCTATTTTCTAAACTTCAAGCTGCTAAACTGCTGCATGATTTCCAGACTCCACAATGAAGGTTTTCATGTTGGAATGACATTTCCTCTAGATTATACAGATAAAAGTCTCCATAATTACAGAGAGAAAAGAGCAAGGCAAGGGTTCCAGCAGAAGAAAACATACCTGAGTTGTTAACTGAATAGCTGCACTGAAAGAGAGGACAGTCATTCTCAGGCTGCATAGGATTTAAAGGCACTTGGAAAAGACCATTTAAATCCCCCATGCAGCCACAAAACAAGATAGAAGCCTCATCCCATGCTGTAGCAGCCACCTATCTGTACAACTGATGTATTTATGCAAGACATACATGCACAGTCTCAGCTAGTTTCAAATGGACAGTGATAATAGGGATGCTGCCTTTTGGTGTAGGAGGGAGTCTCCACATTACAGATTTCCTTTATCGTCATATGTGGCTACTATATGACATCTGATCTGCAGCAAGTTTATAGTCTATGTAAATAAAAGGTAAGTAAAAACATCCTGAGATTTCATGTCTTGGCAAGATGAGAAGGAATTCTCTTGACCAGAATGGAATAAAGCAAAAATCTTTAGCAGATCAAAGAAAATATTAAAAAATAATCAGCTGCCAATTCTGTCCATTATTTACTATTTCCCTCAATTAGTGCAGCCACAAAATTTCAACCCTCTTTTCCTGGAGTAGGAAAAAGCAGTAAGAGATGTATAGAATATCTAATTGTACTCTGCATTTCTCCCTGTATTCAGGGATCAGATACAAGGGTGCAATGGTTACACATATTACACATTCTTCATCTGACAATCTGAGTTCTGGAACATCTAAGAACACATTGTGGGTTTATATTTGCCTGTGCATAAGGCTGTCATGTCAATGTCTTTTTGCTAGTGGATTAAGCTACATATTAGGCATATTAAGCCACTTAGCACACACACACAGGTATACAGGGCCCTACATATTTCCTGGTGGCACCTCCTAGTTGCTACAGGGCCACATTTTTAAGCTGCATGATGAGTTTCGAGACTCAAGTCCTTGAGATGCAGAGAATAAATTTACTAATTTTAGCTTAATTTTGGTTCACCTATAGTCCTTCATTTTAACATGCTCTCAGTCTACTGGATATGGAATGTCAGGTTCCGTTTTCCTCCACAGATGAGTAGAAACTTCAGGGAAATAGGTAAATCTAGAATCATATTCATATAAATCCATATGATCCCATACAAAACGTAGTGGGATCCTACCTGTTCTTTCACCTTAATTTTCAGGTTTTTAACTCATGGACACACATATTCATCTTTAATCTTAAAGTCATGTTATTTCATAGAATGTTTTGTGTTCAAAGGGACCTTAAAGATTATCTCACTCCAACCTCCCTGCCATAGGCAGGGATGCTCAGGTTGCTCAAGGTCCCATCCAACCTGGCCTTGAACACTTTCAGAGATGGGGCATCCACAACTTTTCTGCTCGATCTCTTCCAGTGTCTCACTATCAGTCTTAAGTCATTGCAGCTTAGGGGGTGAGAAGAACCAATTCAATTTCTGTCTATGCCTCAACATTATAAGATTGCCATGTGCAGGAGGCAGCTAAGAAAAGGGAGAGGAGCCCTGTCTCTGCGGAGACTTTGCCTGACAGGGCAAATCAGGACTGGGCTGCAAGCCACCCTCTCCCCTCGCAGGAGGGCCAGATGCCCGGATGCCCGGGAAAAAGGGATATAAAAAGCAGACAATTGCACCACGAGGGCCCCGCCATGTTTTAGCTCCTTGGGAGTGGGGGCTC
>VZRJ01008660.1:17207-66236 GCA_013397565.1 Ptilonorhynchus violaceus | reverse complement strand
CCCCTTTCTTTCTCCCTTTTCTATCTCCTTTTGGCAGGGACATTTATTAATAAACAGTTCTCAGATACAATATTGCTGCGTGTGCGCTTGATTTTTCGTCCGAGAAATCTATCAAAAGAATTCCTCCTGACTCCCCTTATATTGGGACAGAAAAGGGGGTTTTATGTAGATGTCTCCATCTAGGTGTCCAAAGTATTTTTACACAAAGTACACCAGTTCAGCTCACCCCACAGTAGATAGCCAAGATATCATCCAGTTGCCTAAAAATAGGTATGTAATGATCACAGAATCAATTAGGTTGGAAAAGACCTCTGAGATCATCAAGGCCAACCTGTGACCAAACACCGCCTTGTCAACCTGTAGGCTCACAGTCCCCTTAAATCTTACTTCAGGGGTGTCTGACTGGCACCCCTGGCATTGCGTCGGACGATCTTAATCAGAGAGGCCGGACAGAAGCGACTTTAACAATTTATTGCCAAAATAACAAACCAGGCATCAGTGTCCGATTGGCGTGAGATTTTAACAACATATTGTAAAATGGTGAATGTCACAAGACTCAGCGTTGCATAAGAATTGATAGCTTCCTAGACCAATAAACTACTGAAACGACTATTGTTTTGACTTTTTAACCTATCCTTGTCAAGACCTGACCTCTGCAATGCGGCTGCTTTTCGACCAATCACTCATCATGTCACGTACTCAGGAACACTTCCATTGTAAGATCTAAATAGTTTAACTCAGACTACAACTTAACTTTTGAAGTATAAGGTTACATTGTTATACTTAAAAGGTCCTCCATCATAAACCCCCCAAAATGTGCTTCTTGTTTATCACTACGAAAACACAGAACTGTAACCTTCTGCTTAAAGCCATAAATCACTGTTAATTAAGCTAGCCCAGGCTTCTTCCAAGGTTATAAATCAAAGCCCCTATTAGCTTTTACTTCTCCATTTCCTTCATCAACCAGACCATGGCACTGAGTGCTACATTCAGTCTTTCCTTAAACACCTCCAGGGACAGTGGCTTCACCATCTCCTTGGGCCCATTCCAATGCCTAACCACCCTTCCTGTGGAGAAATTCCTCCTAATGTCCAGCCTAAAGCTCCCCTGGTACAGCTTAAGACTGTCTTCTTGTCTTGTCATTGGTTGCCTGGGAGAAGAGACTGACGCCCAGCTGGCTAGAAACTCCTTTCAGATAGTTGTAGATGTTTCATACCTGAGATATCTGAGGCTACATTTTAAGGCATGTATGACAAAGGACCTGAGGGAAATGAGCAGACTTCTGGAGAAACCCTAGGGTATTTCAGACCATGTAAAATGCCTTTGTATGGGCTTGTCAGTTGGACCTCTTTTGTCCGGTCAGACAACTTGCTTTCAGTGCCACATGGGTTCTATGAGTAGATCTGTCATAGATGAGAGCTTAGAAGCTTGGCTTATAAATGATAATTTTCATTTTGATGTCTTAATTTATAACCAAAACCTACTGCTAGTGACTTCAGCTGATGTCAGATCTGATCTCACTGAAGTGTCAGCACCATACCTAGCCCCGAAAACAAGGAGTTAAGAAATAGCAAATATTCTGGTCGGCAAGAAGGATGGTGGACAGGCAGCAAGACTCCTCCTAGAGTTGTTTCTTTTTATCAAAACCAGAAACAAAAACAAGATGAAAACTCATCAAAAGGATAGATTTTGCACAGGAATAATAGGGAGGCGTAGTCAACATAAGCAGAATTACAGAATCCTCTGGAAGGTAATTAAATGTTTTCTGACATACTCTGCAGTTGTAATTGAGGTCTGCTGGGGCACAAAGGCTTTGAGAAATTACTATTTACTCACTAATTCAGAAAGGTCCTTTTTATTTACAGTCATTTGGGGTTATTAAGTAACTATATAGAATATTTATAGTATCTGCAGTCTGTTCACTATTCGTTTGGAAACAAGTACAGCACATCCACAGCTGGTAAGTTAAAACCCTGTATTATGGCATCATGATGGAAGCAAGAGCCTTTTACACAGCATTTAGAGACACCCTCACAAAGATCTGAATCATACTGTGTGTGGAGTCGTGGGCAGCTCTCCCTGTTGCCTCTCCCTGGCTGACTCAGATGGGCTGCTCTGCCCCAGAATGAAGAGGATTTTCTGTGGGGAATCTAGCAAGTAATCAAGCTAAATCAGGTAGGCAGCTGACATGCAAAAATCAAGCGAAATATTTAGGATTTTAAAGCTTTGCAAGATTAATAATGAAAGACTTGGTTTCATTAATTAGCAACATTAATGCATCTTTGCAACATCAGTAATGAAAAACTGACACCAAAGACTGACACCTCAAATTTACCCTGCTGTATTGTAGTGGCTCGTGGAGATTTGGAAAGTAAATGGTAATTCCACAGGCCACATGACAGTCAGTTTTGAGTGTGGTCTCCACATCCCTCAATACTAAGAATCTGTTTGACATGGTGTTTTCAACTTTTTCCATATTCCCAAAACACCACATTTCTTGCAAAAAGCAGCTGAGATAATGAGTGCTTTGTCAGCTTTGATTTACACGTACATCTTTAATACAAACACCTAGCAGTCCAGCTATTTAATAAGTGAATGACTTAAAGCAATTAAATACATTAATTAAATTAATTTACAATAATAATTGTGTCTAATGTAATTTAAAGCATGTCAGTGGATTTTTTGTCTTCTTCTTACTATAGAATCTCAAACCTCTAAAACATTTTCCAACAAAATTATAGTCTTGACTCTAGCTAACTAAGAACTGACTTGCTCTTTTGGACCATTTAGAAGTCTACAGTATCTAGCAATGCAGAGACCTCAGGCTGAAAACTCACATCTAAAAGACAAACAATTCCCAAGGCTGAGAAACACGACACAGGCTAAAAGCTTAATAAATTCAACTTGGTTGTCAGTGGTGGGTAGAGCTGATCTGTGGAGGACTTAGAACAAAATTTAATATAATGTCAGCTCTTTAAAGAAGAAAAAAGAATGGTTCCCAAAATAACCAAGGGAAATATCTCCACTCTTATCAGAAAGGAACTATCTTAAAGTTGGGCATGAGGTTTATATCACTCATGTTCTCCCTTTCAACTACCTGTTAGGCTAGATTAAATCCCAGTCAATCCTGACTTTTCAGAAGTTTCTAGCTCAAAGTTAATCTGAAACCTTGCTGTGCACTTAATAGTAGGCTCTTTTCTGCAAAGGTTTAGATTTATTACCTGTATTAAAAATACCACAAGATTACTGCCACATGTCCTGTCTGTGGTTGTGGCTGACTGATGAAAATTTTTCTGTTCCTAGCCTGGCCCAAAGGCTGGTCATTGCTCTTCACATCCAGTGGCATAACTGTCGATGTAATTGCTTTTTAGCAGAATTAATTCAATACAATTAAGATTAAAGGAGATCTACTACCTAAGAGAAGGTACATCATGCCTAATTAATTAGACAGCAGTTCCACAAATACTTCTGCCAGCGAATAAAGGTTCAGAGTCAGCATCAGTAGCTCAATGAAGAATGATTCCAGTGAAGCTCTACAAAGCTCTGGACACAAACAGGTAAATGATGTGGGATGAAATCACACAGAAAAATCTGCTTTTAGTCTCCTTCTTCAGGGGTAAGAACTTGAAAAAGGAAAACTGGAATTTGGAATCAAAGCAAGAAGAATGGAAACCCTGCCAGGTGCCTTCCAGGCAGACTGGAGTGCATGGGTCTTGTGGCAACTTGTCCTCCAACCAGGCAGTTGGTTTTCTGTTTGATAATAGGAAGTGCAAAGGCAGGTAAATACAATTATATGCTGTTGGTACATCTTCATGGTTTCCAAATGGCTTGGACTTGGACTTGGGTAAAGGTATGAGTTCAATTTCCATTTTATTTAAAGAATTTGAGGAAAAGAAGGAACTTGTCGATGCAAGAAAAACTCAGAGTACAGCCCAAGCCATGGGAGTGAACTAGGTGATCTTTAAAATCGTTCCTCCTTCTTTTTTTTGGTTTTGAGTAAAAAAATTTCTGGTGTTGCAAAATATAGCCAATTCCAATACAGCACTGAAACTTATGGAAATTCTCTTTAATCCTGCCATTTCTGGACTTTATTAATGACGAATTTACTCCGTGATGCATTTGAAGCAAAAAAATCCTTGTTTGGTGGAGCTCTGCTTCTGTACTTATGTTCTGCTTTGTTAAGCTGCTAAATATTAAATATCAGCCAGCCTTTCAAACTATCTTCCAGAATAAAAAGTCTCTTTTTGCCCTCATCATCTGGAGGTGCTCCCACTGAGGAACAAACAGATCATTATCACTGAAGCAAATTAGGTGAAGACAACTTCTCACTTGCTGCTATTCACCAGTGAGAAAGGTATGGGTTGAGATCTTCCATCTACATTGAATATTTCTCTTTTTCACTGTCCACCTTTTTATGGGAGAGATAGGGCTATAAATCATCATTGTCATAATTTGTTTCAGACCAGAGTGTACACAAAGCTTCCGGAACATCGTAAGACAAGTCTTTGCTTACAAATGAGCACATTGGATACCAAGGAGTTTATGGACAAAAGGATGTAATCAAGTGATGTACTTTCAGACTGAACTGTTAGTGAGCTCTTGTTTGCCTCTCTGGCACCAAGCTAAAGACAGAGCTCAGGTCCTGAACCAGGTTCTAAGAGTAAACAACCTTAGTTGATCTGAAGGTCTGTTCTTGCTGAGACATCAAGTTGCAAAGCTGCAAGATGTCATGGCTCTAAACTTCCCAGCCTGTGGGAATTGACCAAGGGTGACAATCAAACCACAGCAGAAATGCAAAGAGTAGATCTATTTCATTACCTCAGTAGCAACACACAGGGACACAGGCTCCATTTGGCTTAGTTCATCCTAGCCAACAGCAAGGGCAGGGGCTTGCCTGCCTCAATATAACAAAAGGCTTCCACATGTCTGTGAGAGTGTGTTATCTCTTCACAGGAATTCTGCTTCGCAAAACAGAGGGTGAACAACGCCAGGCATAATAAATGGAGATTTCCCACACCAACATTTTTAGCATTTCCAGCTGCAAGTGACTTTGAGGGAAACTATTCCCTCCTACTCGCCAGATTTCCTGGTTTTAACCCTTTCCTCCCAATACCGTCTCTCAAGGATTGCACACTTGAGCTGGATACACTTGCTAAACTGAGGAAGAGCAAAGAAGCTGCAGCCCTTTGGTGAACAATGACGGCTCTTCTCCATTTCCTGTTCTGACACAGAGGTGATAAGTGGCTGTGAGTCATTATAGCAAAACAAAACACAAAAATAAACTATATTTTTAGCCCACCATTTACATCCTTCTGTTGGTATCATCCTGACAAGGTTTGAAACTTGTCATATTTTTGTGACTGGTTAGCCTTTACCAGGTTTTGTTCTTCAGTTGTCATGGTGCTCAAGAGGTCTAGTCACATTCAGAGAGTGCACAGCAAAAAGAGTCCTATCCTACAAGGTTCCCTGTTAAAATAATTTCTGAGAAAAGGAGCAAATAGTCACTTACTATGCTTACATTTTTTCTCATATGGACTTCTGTCTTACTAAAACAGGACAGTGACTTTATTAATTTTAGTTAGCTATCAGAAAAATGCATTGACCTGAAATTAACCCGAAAAGCCATGACAATCAGGTGGAAATGCCTTCCACAAAGCAACAAAACCAATGCTTGAAGAGAAGGTAACAGTGAGTGCAGCAGTCTGACTGGAACCAAGTCATGCAAAGGGCAGGAGATACAGACAGGGATCTGTGTCTGTCTATAGCTGGAAACATCAGAACCACTCACATCACCTTGAGGAACATCTCACTATTTAATAAACTGTCAGTTTAATTTTAGAAAACAAAGTGTCTCTCCTGTTATGGCTCAGTATGCAACAAAAACTACCACACTGTACATTGCATTTTAAATTGCTCAGTGGTTTTATATTATATCTCCAGTACTTGCTTACACCTTTGATTTCAGAGCGGTTTCCTTATTTTACCTTTAATGTCTGATTACGCTCCTAGACTGCCAACAATGAAGGCTGTTACTAGTTACTAAGAAAATAGTTGTGATCATCCAAAGAATGTTCTTTTCACTCCTAACTACCAAAAAGTGAAAGGCATGATTGAAATTTGGAGAATAATAATTTTAATGAAATGTCCAGCAGCTCTGAGCAGGTTGAGTTGGCATAAGTGAAGCTTCCTCTCTTTTAACTACTTCACAAGCACCTACACTGCTAAACTCACTGTTTTCTTAACCAGTTTCCTGGTCTTCCTTCTTGCCTTTTTTGAAGACTGGAGTGATAGTAGCTTTCCTTCAGTCCTCAGGCTACTTTCCTGTCCTCCATGACCTCTCAAAGATGATGGAGAGTGGCATAGCAATAACATCTGCCAGCTCCCTCAACACTCATGGGTGCATGCCATTGGGGCCCATGGATTTGTGAGTGTCAGGTTTGCCTAAACGATCTCAAAGCCAATCCTTCTTAACCAAGCAAAAGTCTCTTTTTGTTCAGACTTTCTTGTCTCCAGGGTCTGGAATGACAGAGGGCTGGCCTTAGCAGTAAAAACTGAAACAAAGAAGGCATTCAATATCTCTGCTTTCTCTGTGGCCATTGCCACCAGCACACCCACTTTGTTCAGCAGCAGGCCCACATTTTCCCTAGTTTTCCTTTTGCTATTGATGTACTTGAAGAAGCCCTTTTTGTTGTCTGTGAGAAATGAAGCTCACTCAATTAAAAGTATAAAGGTTTATTAAAAGACAATAGGGGACAACAAAGCAGAGAGTTACAGTGCTGGGTGCTTAGCCGTAGACAGGGGTACAGCTAGAGGCACACTGGATGGTGTTGGTTACGCCTCATATTACATCAGGTTTATACATATTCATCAAGTATTCACTAATCGGGCCTCCAGTTAGTCTGAATGTTCCCGAAAGTCCTGCCCCCTTGAGTATGCATCTCAGTTCCCTCATTGGTTAGATGTTATCCAATGGCAGTATCCAATCCTTCCACCCCTTGTGTTAAAAATAGCTCAAAACTTTAGTGAAACTCAATACCCAGTTCCTTCCCCTTACAACAATGAAACCACTCCCACAGAACAACATTGCATCACACATAACAAGGAAAACCACTCCCACAGAACCAGCATTACATAAAACATTTACGAAAGCCAACATCATAAACTGTACTTTTAACATTGTCCTCAACATCCCTTGCCATATTTGATTCCAAATGGAACTTATCTCACGTGCCTTCTCATATGCTATATGTGGTCTTAAATAATAAGTTGGGAATTTTTCCCTATAACATGTTTGAAGACTTTTGCAAAAGTGGTGAGAAGCCCTCCCATGTAGACCCTACAACACTCACTAGTTTCTAACCATTTGTTTTTGTTGGCATCATTCAGTCACCAACAGAACTGTTAAAAGAGTCTTCAGATCATTTTGATTTTTGAAAGGTTGAGATGTTTTAGTCTAATGTGGATTTGGATTAAGGCAGTGAAAAACTCCTTAGTCCAGTCAAAGCAAGGTGAAGAAGTATTTTTGAAAATTCTAGCTTTGAACTTTAAAAACCTGATTGCAAATGCATAGCAAGCTGACTGTCCTAGAGTACTTAGAGGGGCCTTATAAAAATGAGGGAGAGTGACTTTTTACACAGGCAGATAGAGATAGGACAAGGGGGAACAGTTTTAAACTAAAAGAGGAGACATTTAGTTTAGATGTTTGGAAGAAATTCTTTCCTCAGAGGGTGGTGAGGCACTGGAACAGGTTGCCCAGCGAAGTTGTGGATGCCCCATCCTTGGAAATGTTCAAGGACAGGTTGGTTGGATGGGGCCCTGAGCAACCTGGTCTAGTGGAAGGTGTCCCTGCCCATGACAGGAGGGTTGGACCTAAATAATCTTTAAGGTCTCTTTCTACCCAAGCCTTTCTATAATTCTGTGATTCTATAAAATGTTCAAATCATGTAGAAAACTAATAAAAAATCTTAATAATCTTAATTCCTTTAGCTGCATATATTAATGATGTTTTCTGGTTGAATAAACTCAGCTTTATCTGTGGTAGTTCTTTCCATATTAGCTATGAAGCAAGAGCTGTTCTGTTGTACCTTGCACACTTATTCCTCAGTAGTGACACTCTGCTGAAAATGCAAAACTAGAAAGCACTATATCCACTTTTAAAAACTAAGGCATTGGGAAGTCAGCAGTTTATGAAAGTAAGATAGAATAAAAGGCAGAAAGATGGGAGTCTTGATTCTTCTGTATAGGAAAAGCATCCCTGGTGCTTTCAGATTAGCCAAGGCCACACTGCAAGTGCTGTCGCTTACAGAACTGTGCAGCCTTTCACTTTTAATTAACCCATAACTTGTGTTGCTCAGAGGCTGTTGACTGGGAGGGAGCATGGAACCCTGTTGTGCTCAGACGTGATACACACAGCACAGCCTGACCTGCCAAACGCATGTCTAAATGCTGACAACAGGTAGAAGAAAAACGGGATTATAATTCCCTTTTTAAAAAGGGGAATCAGGTGTAAGAGACTGGAAGTATTGCTGGCTTGAAACATTTCGGGGGTGTGTGTGTGAGGGAGGGGGCAGGTTGGGCATTGCTCTGGTGAGGTGATGCCCTGCTCTGCACACCCCGTGTCCCCAGGCCTGTATCCCAGCCCCACAGTGGCCACCAACCCATGGCACTCTGGGGGCAATGCTCCACACCCCAATCCTGGAGCCCCTAACCCAGCTCTTGAGTGGCCAGATGACTGGAATTGCGAGCTGGTGGAAGGGCCCAGCTAAGCAAAGGGGTATTTAAGGCTAAACATGAGCCCAGCATGTCTTGACCTTGCCTCCTCTTCGAATTTCTATCGGCTGAACACTGATGGAACCCAGGAGTTGGTAGCTATGTGTGCCAGTGATCGGCAGCCTCTGCAGGGCTGGGATACAGGCTCTAGAGGGCGGGGGTGTGGAGCAGTTCACTGCCTCACCAGGGCAAGGCCCTACCTGCCACTTCCTCCACACGCACTCCAAAATGTCTCAAGACATCAATCTTTCCAGTCTCTCACAGGCATCATCAGAAATATTTAGGGTTTAGCTGTCTTCTTCAGAGACACAGCCTATCACTCAGAGACATATCTCTTCTTGGCACCAAACATATCACAAAATCACAGAGTTGAGAAGGAACCTCTCAGCTTGCTCAGGACACCAAGTCAGGTTTTTAATATCTCCAAGGAGGGCAACCACAGTAAATTTCAGTGCTTGCCGCCATCTAGTCTGTCTGTAGGTCTCAAGTGAGCTCACAGTGCTAGGATTTCCAAGGCAGCATTTTGAATCTGTGCTCCACTCTTTTATTCTGTGGTGGAACCAAAATCTCCCAGTCCCTGAGGGACTGAGGCTGGGATTCTGCCAGCCCAACTCAGCCAGCTGCAGGTTGCAAAGACAGTCTATACACCGTGAATAAGAACTCAAAGTTTTACAAGGAAGAAAGCTAAAATAAAAAATCTTTGCATTCTGCTTAGTCCTCCCTGTGCAAGTGTTAAATCAATACTTTCATTAGCTGTAATATGTCACTGGATCTTACTTCCGTTCAAAACAATTGCTTAATTTCCTTATCACACGCAGCAAGGGAGGAGGGCTGGCAGAGACAGCTCTTTGTGTAAGAATGGGTAGCACATACTGTGAGTAAAGATAGTTCTTGATTACTTTGACCTTTCATCATTATAACTTTGCTTAATATTGTAATTAGAATATGTGCTTCATTTAACCAAGAATGTGATAAAAAGTAATTCTTTCTGGGGTATTTTTATACACCAGAGATGATTAAGAATTCAGCCAATGTGTGATTTTCCATTTTCTTTCCTATATCCTCTTTTTTAATTTCAACTCATGAGAACTATAAAGTTAGGCCAAACCTTAATTATTTCACCCTTTTGCTTGACAGATTGAAATTTATCACTAGAATAATTTAGCCTAACACCCTGGGATCATCATTTGGAACAAATAAGCCACTGAAAAAAGGTGTGAAGGAAGGGGATGAATCAGGGCATGAAAAAAGGGCTCCACTGGTGGAGTAAGGGAGACAAAACCAGTACCACAACTGAAGGAGCTTGAGACATGCCAAGATAAATTTAGGAATATCTTGGCCAGCTTGTCTAAAAAATTTAAAAATCACTTTCTGAAATAACCTTTTAACCAGTGCTGGAGATTTGCTTTTCAGTACATTCAATAGGGTCAAGATTTGCCTGAATGTTCAGAAATTCTCTTGATTTCCCATCCAGTATCTTGTATTATCTCATGCATGCAAAAAGCTGAAGTCAGGAACCCGCTGTTAGCTGCTTGTCCAAATCCATCTTTTCTATACATACACTTCCACAAAATTTTCTCGGGATTTGAAAATGCCAATAGGAGACTTTCCTCTGTTCCTTTGTTCCATCCTTTTTTTTCCCCAAACGGTATAAATTTTTTGACTTTGCAGGAAGCAAGTTCCACAAAGAGTGACTTCATGTGTTTTGAGCTAGGTGAGCAGCTGCAATCACTGTACGGAAATCATGTGAGTTGAGCAGGAGACTGAGCATCCTTATTCTTTATCCAAACAGCACTATGCAATCTTTTTGAGTTTACTTTAAAGCAATGTGTAAGCATGGCTCCCTAAAGGAAAACCCTGTCAAAACAAGAAATTAACAAATGGTAGTTTTAGCTGAAATGACCAGACACAAACTGATATGATTTATGTACCTACACAGAGGGTCATTAAATTGAAAATTACCCTGCTTGTGCCACCCTGCTCGTGCCACCCTGCTGTTTTCATTTAGGATGTGGTGACTTTAAGTGGCTCAATTCTAAAATTGTGTCGCAAAGCAGAAGGACCACACTTCGGAGCTTGTGAAATTCATAAGGTGTTGCGGTAGTCCAGGCCACTGCTGGAGAGACCAGAGAGCCGCAGGGCCCAGGGGGACTATCCTAAAGATTTGAGAATCCCCTTTTGTCCCCACAATGGATTCTCCCTAGCTGGGATTGGTTTGCTGTTCTCCACCCCTTTGTCCCATATATGTACACCCTCTAGAAACTTCTTTTTAATTGTAACGCCCATTGGCTTTTCCCCCCAATCCCTCCTCCCCTGTACCCCTATTGGCTCCCTTACCCCTCCTCCGCCCCCTGGCCCTCAGCCCATTGGCTCTGTTGCTCTGCCCGCCCTCCAGACCCCATACTTAAGCCTGTACCCTACCCTCCATGTTGTTCTTCATCCCTGGACCCTCCTCAATAAACGTCGTTGTTGGAACCCATAACGAAGGACCCTTCTCACCTCCTTGCCACCGGCTGCCTTCCTGTTCTTCTGTGTGTGTCTGTGTGTGCGCCATGCTCCATCGGGAGTGTGTGTGGCTGAGCCTTCACCTGGCCTCTCTGTGCCGGAGAGGCTTCCCTGACTTGGGGACGCTTCTGGAAGGCTGCGGCAACTCACCATCGCCCCACACCGCGGCACTAAGGAATGTATAAAGCACTACCTAATTCTCAAGGAGAGCGTGTATGTCTTCTCTAATTATATTGCTTTAAAGGCACACAAGTGAAGTACATGGTTTGCTTTGTAACAGGTGTTTTCCTTGGCAGCAGGCCCGAGTGTCCCAGCCTTTCTTTATTCTGGGATTTCCACTCCTTTCCACTAAGGCCTTCTGTACTGCAAAACTCTGCTTGCTATTTCTAGTAAATCACTGCATTTTCATTCTCCTTTTTCAAAGCAGAGCAGTCTGACTAAACTAGTACTTCTCACTACTAGAAGCATAATGTATCTGACACCTAATATTAATCAAATATTAAACCCTGTGGAACTGAGGTCCCTAAAGCAAATTGATTTGTAAAAATGAGCCTGTTTGTCCTAGTGGGACCAGAGAAAAATAGTTCAACCAGCAACTCTCAGTAATACTAACCCCCATGAATGGTGAATTATTAATGGCAATAAATTAACTTCTTAATGGAAGAAAATGTAAAAAAAATCTTTTCTTCAGACAGCTTCAGTATAGTTCAGAGCCACTGGCCATGTAAGAGATTTCATAGCGTTGTGAGAAACGAGCTCACGACTGAAAATTTTGAAAGGTTTATTTAAAAAAACCCCCAGCTTATTCTTGACAATAGCAGACCTCTATTGGTGGTTTGCCATCCACAAAGCAAAGGGAGCAGCGCTGGGTGCTTGACCTGGGACAGATGTGGTCAGAGGCACACACTGCTGCCAGGGACAATACATTTTATACCCCCAGGCCTGGCACAACACCTCCCCTGTTTCCACCCACCAGAGCTACAATGATTGGCTCGCTGATGTCTGGGATCCTCTGATTGGCTCGCTGAAGTCTGGGATCCTCTGATTGGCTTGTTATCTGACTCGTCGATGTCTAGGGTCTTCTGATTGCCTCGTTGAATATCCAGTGATGTTGCTTGGTACCTCCCTTTATGTTAAAGAGATCTAAACACCCTCCCCTCTGTTAGAATAAGATTACATCATGGGCTCTAGAAGATTCTGCAGTCCCCCATTACACATATACCAATAATTTTATCGACAATGGATTAATTAACAGTTGAACCTATTAACAAGTGAACACATTAATCAGGTCCTGATGCAGCGTGTAGATGGTACTTAGGATGAAGCGCCGCGCCATCCCCTTAAGCATGCCACGTTCACATTCGGTGCCTCACATAAGTGCTCACACAGAGGCACACCAGCAACCATGCCGTTGGGTGGTGCCTGGGCAAAACCCCAGACACCCCACAAGCACTCACACACACACCCCCAGATGATTTAGGCATCACTGGAGGCAGAGAATAGAGAGGGGCTCTTCGTATAGAGTTCCGAGGAGTTTAATCCACGAAGGAGTCCAGGGACAAAAAAGAACAGACAATGGAGGGTAGAGGGATTATATACTAGGGGAAAGAAGGGGTGGAGAGAGCATCAGGGTCCAATGGGTTGAGGGCCAGTGGGTGGAGAGTAGGGGGGGTTACAGAACTTTAACCAATAGGGAAGGGTGAGGGGAGGAGCAGAGGAATGGAGCCAATGGAGTGTTGAGTAGAAGGGAACATTCCAGAACATAACCATAAAAGGGTACAAAGAATGACAGGCCAACGGGCCAACCAATCAGGGAAAATCAACATATGACAACAAAGCCTGTTGGGAGAGCCTTCCCTCTCACCCTAACCTAGGGGGAGATCCTGGACCTCGGAGCCTTCACACCAAGGGATTTCTATGGCTCCAGGGCCCTCTGGCCCATCGGTCCTACCAGATGCTGGCTCCACAGCCTCGGCATCTCCCGTGGTGGCCCAAGCCACCGCAACAAGGTCCTATAAACCCATTTTGTAACAACATATAACAATTAAACTAATTAATATGCTTTATTCAAATGTGAAAGCCAACATCCCCGGGTCCCACTCATAACAATCCTTCCTTTTTTTCTTTTGCTACAATATTTGGCTTTCACATTCCTCTTCAATCTTGTTGATACGTTCATGTCTCTCATACATTAGCCTAGCTTCCTGGGAAACCTCCCTGGTGGTGCTTTTTCCCTTTAATACCATCATTTTTCCAGTTTTGCTGGTCTTGACCATCTTCAAACTCTCTGGGTCAGTGGTTATTTGCATGCTCTGGACAACACTGACAATAAGTCTGATGAAACAGGGAATTAAACAAGGTAAAAATAGCAAACTGGCCAGAGCACATAGCAGGAAAAACCCCAATTTCTTCCACCATCCCACTCCCAGCAGATTATCCCACCAAGTTTTTCTAAGGATGGATTCCCACCTTTGGACTGGAACACGGGCAATCTTTTGGATGTTTTGAGCAATTTCTAAGACTGCTTCTCCGGTGTCGTCAATTTTTATGCAGCAGTCTGATGTGTTGAATTTTCCACATATTCCTCCTTCTTCTGCCAATAGGTAGTCTAAGGCTAGCCGATTTGATAGACAGCTGCCCGGGTTTGTTGTTGTTGATGACTTATCAGTTCTAAGGCAGAGGCCATCTGATTAGAGATAATTTCTATGACTGCCTGAAGCCTGATAATGCAGTTTAGCATATAGATCGGGGTCCAATAACCCCAGCTCCTGCCCTGCGCCCATGTTGCCGGTCCATAGGTCTCTACGATTCTTTCTGGTGGCCGTTCATCTCCCCACTTCTGAGATCCCTTGATCATATTTCTTTTCTTGTTTTAAATTGTCGTATAACGCTATTCCGAGATCGTCTCCTTCCCGCCGCAGAAGCAAAAAGAATCCAGGCTGTATTATCCCAAGGGTACAGCTTCCCCACCAGTGGGGAGGCAGTGTGGGATAAGCCTTCTTTTGGCAAATCCAAAACAGACTGTTCGGGGCTTCCCAAAGTCGTGGTTCCTTGCTGTTCACATTTTTCCAAAATTTTGATGTATCAGGGATCTCAAAGTATGGGTTTTTACCGGGGGCATAACACTGAAACAGTTTCTCAGTTGGATGATGGATACATTTTTCCCCCTTTCGCTTCCATTTTGCCCAATATATTTCTGGCTCCTTGGGTACCCACCAAGTGACTGTCCCATTTGTTACTAGGTCTCTTTTACAAGATGTATCTCCCACCTCCTCTGTGAATCTTTTTCCCATTTGCCAGATGCACTCTTCCCCAATTACAGGGGTACTCACGGTCCACTCCCCTGTTTGGACTCTCTTTACTGGGCCAGACTGGTTCCACCCAAGAAGCTTGGCTGGGCCCAAACTATTCCCCCTCCATGGCCACATTTCTGCCATAAGCATTCCCCCAACAATTTGATACAATTTGATTAGTTGAGTTACATTCTCAACTAATCTTGTCTCCCGAGTCCATGAACAGATTTTTCCCCTGTATTAGTGCATCTAGGTCGTCCACTTCTTGCTTGGGATTCAGGATGGGTTCCTTTTCCACCACCATTTGTTCCTTTACCAGATCCTGGTGGCGTGGTGCTTAGTCTCAAGATACCCCCCTCCAAGGTTATATTCGAAACATACCCATCTTTCTTCTTCTGGACACTCACCGCTTGACCTTTGTACATATGTCCCCAAGTTCTCGGCCAGCCAGTATGTCTTCCCCCGTTCTGTACAGATTCCCACCTTGGACGGATCAAAGCAATCTGTATTCAGGTAAGCGTGGGTTCGGAGAATGGATTCTGTGGCAGTACCTGTATAAATGGTCCGATAACATTTATGACAGGAGTCCGCATTAGCTGCAAGCAGAAAGGTCAGCAGCAGGCAGAGACCTCATGGGTATGGGCTGGGGTGCATCTCCTCTCTTCATACCTGTAGGATTGCTGCCTACAGAGGGGCTATTATGAGGCAGGGACAACCTCCACCCAACCTTCGCTTCCCTCTCCTTTCCGTGTTCGACTGACCTCAAAGCTCTCCTGCTTCTGCTGAGATTACTCTCTGCTCCGTCATCATTTGTTCGAGATGAAGGGATGTGACTATTCCGTGCTGGCTGAGATGGGGTGACCTACCACTATTAAGCCTTCAAGCGGTGAGGGCCCAGAAGTCAATGCTTCCCAGGAAGAGGTGGTATCAACAAGATGTAAGTATAAACTCACAGCTTGTCTTACCTGTCCCGTTTACCGGATTTCAAGTGTCCCATAAACTGTCTCTGTCGGTGCTGCTCCACAGCCCTTTGTTCCCCTCTTAAGGATGACCTTGGTATCACCTGGCATAGACGTTACAGTCCAATTTTCAGGAGATCTCAGGGGTCCTTTTATGCGGCTCGTGTGTGTCCAGCCTTTCTCCCTGGTCCTGACAGCAGCCTTGGTAGTCAGCAGCGCCTGAAAAGGACCTTCCCATTGGGATGTTAAAGATTTTTCTCCAGACCTTTACCAAGACCCAGTCCCCAGGATTAATGTTGTGGATTTTGAAATCCAGTGGCGTGGTTTGGGGGATCAGCCCTCGGGATCTCAAATGTTCGAGGTTCTTCGCGATGGTAACTACATACCTGTTAACACTAGCTTCCCCTCCTTCATAGGTGGCCATTTCATGTTTAGTGATTAGAAAAGGTAACCCAAACATCATTTCGTAAGGGGAAACACCCAAATCCACTCTGGGTTGTGTTCGAACCCCCAATAATGCTACTGCCAGACACTTAACCCATGAAAGATTGGTTTCTAGCATCCACTTGGTTAGTGCTGTTTTTAATGTCTGGTTCATTCTTTCAACTGCCCAAACTCTGCGGATGCCATGGGGTATGCAGCTTCCACTCTATTCCTAAACTTTTGGCCAATTTCTGCAATATTTGAAGGTAAAATGTGTTCCCCAGTCCAAACCAATCCTGTTTATTATTCCATACCTGGGGACAATTTGTTCTAGTGCGGCAACATCCTTCCAGGAGCCGCTGCACGTAGCCCGTCGGGGAAGGCTTGGAGGGTCACACCTCACTCCGCTTGAGAGCTGCAGCCCAGTCTATAACTGGCAGCCTTCTAGGTTCCCTGCCCACCGGCACAGCTAAAGCGAGGTTCCTCTCTCAAAGGAGTCTCCTAGGGCTGGTGTTACAGGTGCGCGGGCGGAGGTAAAGAAGGAGGGAGGACTCTCCGTGTGGTTTCCACAGGGGGGTTTATTGCCGGCGAAAGGGTCAGGGATGAAGAGCCCACTAAATGAGGTTACATGAGGTTTTATACCCCACTGAGTGGGGGCGTGGAGAGCATCAGTGTCCAACCATCTGAGGGCTAGGGGGAGGAGGAAAGGTGGGGATATATCGTGTCAACCAATAGGGACAGGATAAGGGAGGAGTTTCAGGAGGGAATCAATGGGGCATCGAGTTAAGCAGAAGCTTCCAGAACATAATACATATTAACAGGGGAAGATAACTATTCATGAACTTATACATAGAACAGGGAGGAGAGAACAGGTTTCCATAACAACGGAACTGGCAGGGTGCTGAACTAGGGAGAGCAGGGCCTTTGTAAGCAGTAGGGAGCAAGTAGTTAAACTTCGGTTCCTGCATCAGAGTACCAGGATTGGGTGCCCACGCCCTCACCTATGGTCTGAGCAGTTTCAACTGCTTGCACCACTACATCTCCGCTTTTTTTGTTTTCTAAATTATGAACCTGGGTTAGTATGATTCTTTTCAGCACCGCCGCTACAAGGCAAATAACACAAATAATAAGGAAGGCAAACAAAATGTCCTTTATAACAGTGGCCCACCACCCCGAGAGTCCAAAGTTTTTAAGCAGGTGCTGCAGCCACCCTCCGGAACTCTGTGCCATGTTGTCGATGGCACTTCTGAGTAGTATGACGGTATCGTTCAGCGCCTTTTGGGCCCAGTCTTTCGTCTCGAATTGGACGTCCTCGATCATAAACCGCATCTTTGCTATCGAGGCGTGGATCAACTGGCTTTTGGTGGAAAGGTTTAAACAACACATATCCTTGCAGCCATGCCCATGTGCCAGCAGCAGGAAATCTATGGCTGCCCAATTTTATAGGGTAGCCTGCCTGGTTGTTTTCTCCTCTTCTAGGAGGTCACTAAGGGCGCTAGAAGTTAGGTTTGCTTGCCTCATTACCCAGCACTCTAGGTGTCCCAATTCCCCTAGAGCTTTTGCTGCCGACACCCATGGGAGGAAAATAGAAACGACAACTCTTTTGGATTTTGACCAATGATATATGTTTGCGTCACAGTCTTCATCCAATTGTTCTGCACCCCTTTTATGAATTTTTTGTCTATGCCAAATCGGAATTTGGGTCATGTTGGCGGAGGCAAGTGACAGACGCCCTAGGGTGCATGGGCCTCCTACAAGTTGAGAGGGAATACCCGCCCAACCACGATCTCCACAAATTAAGAATATCCCCTTTTCCAGCGCGAGAGAATTAGGATAATATTCGTCTCTTGTGGAGGGCATGGAGACCTTGCCAAGAGTTTCGCACCAATTGGTGGTGGTAGACTCATCTGTATATTGTTTGACATGTTGATAAATTTTGGAATCATGATAATAATGATGGGGCTGGAAATCAAAGTGGATACAATAATAAGAGCGGGTAGAGCCAATCAGTTCGAATTATTGGGGTTCGTTATCCAATTCAGGCAACCTGTCAATCCATGTCCTCCACAAGGTTAAGGGGTTCATTATAGGGAGGGGGATCTTGTAGCTGACAGGTGACTGCACAAAGATATGGTGGGAAGCTTTCTTCGTGTTAACCTCCCTTTGGAGATCTAGTAGGCTTCGAGGGAACTCGGTGGGCTTGAACGGTATTCCCACCAGGCATGTGGAGAGTGGGTTGTCGACCGCCGCTGATGACAGGCACATGTGGTCTTGCTTTAATGTGTGGGCAAGGGTAACCCACATATTTTTCTTAGGCTGCGGAATGATCCACGCCTCGTTCAGGCTCGGGGTCCACAGGGTTGCAAGGCACAGGAGCAGGTGGTATTGGAGGTGAGCAGGCAGAAGATGCATGGTGGGTGCAGAGTGTTCGGGGTGATGGCTCTGGGGAAACATAATAACAACATTAGTAACTGAGTAAAAACTGTTGTACATAAGCTTCAACATAAAAACTCGACATTGTCCCGTCCCAAGTGGTTTTCATCCTCGGGAGCTGTAGGCAAACCAGGGAAAGGTGAAAGGGATCCGGGAAACATGGAATCGGGGTGATCTGTGACCTCAGCGTTCAGTGGGCGTCTCTTCCTCCATCACACAGCCACGGTGACATCCGCAGGGCAGGTGTTAACTGAGGGATCCGGTCTTTCGATGAGGCTGGCATGGACTGCCTTTGGTGGAATATGTGGCTTGATACATTTCCTGGGGACCCAGCGGGGCCCAGCATCAGTACTGATGCAGGCATAGCCCTGTCCCCAGGTGATCAAGTCATAGGGACCTCTGATCTCACCAGTTAGGGGGTCTCGCACAAGCACGGGCGGCCTCCCCTTCAACTTTGCCTGGGTGGTGTTGGTGAAGTGCCGCAGGACAGGTGGATCAGGCTCCTCAAACGAGCAGTTTGGGAAGTTTAGCGTGAAAAGGGCTTGACTAAGTTGAACCCCTGGGGAGTTCAGCTCTGTGCCCCCTTTCTGGCGCTCGAGGAGCCCCTTTAAGGTCTTACGGGTTCTTTCAATGATCGCCTGTCCTGTTGGGGAGTACGGGATGCCCGTGGTGTGTTCTATCCCCCAAGACTGGAAAAATCGCCTCAACTGTACGGACACATACGCCGGCCCATTATCTGTTTTGATCCTTTTAGGGACACCTAGTGTGGCAAATGCCTGGGTCAGATGCCATTCCACATCAGCTGCCCTCTCACTGGAGTGCGCTGATGTGAACACGGCACCTGAAAAGGTGTCTGTAGTAGTAAGGGGTCCTGTGTCCTGTCTGAGCTCGAGCCCTGACACTGGCACCTGCGCCTGAGAGTCCAGTCTGGACTGGAGCTGCTCCAAGGCGTTTAGGTGGGTGACTCACCCCGAGATGTGTCTGCTCGTGGCGAGATGCAGGACAGGACACAGTTGGTATAAAGGACCGAGGCAGGAGGCAAAGGGTTCGGGAGTGTGGTCTCCACAAACTCTCCTTTATTGGGGATGAGGACAGGGGTTCCGGGCAGGAGAGATCTTCCAGCAGAAGACCCTGAGCACAGGGTGTGCAAGGGGTTAAAAGGGAAGGAGAAAGAGGAGGGGTTTGGGGTTACAACCAGTCAGGGAAGGGCTTAGAGGAGGATCTGAGGGTTCAGGGTCCAGTCACAGTAACCAAGGGGAGGGTACATAACATCATAACCAATCAGCAACCGAGTATAACAGAACCTTCGAGAACAAAGGGCAGAACTTAACCTTAATTGACAACCAGGGTGCTGACGGGGAGAGAGAGAGGGGGTGGGCTCTAAACATTAGCCCCTTCCTCCGACTCCTCCTCCCAAGAGGAGGGATCCACATCGGAGGTGGGATATTCTATGCCAGCCATGGCAACCTGACAGGACTGACCCACCACAGGTGTCTACAGACACATGCAGGTATTTGAGCCTACCGAATTCCTGGAAGTGAGTGAGATCGGACTGCCACACCTCACAGCTGTTAAGTCCTCTTGGGTTCACCTGAACGCCGAGAGACGGGAGTTGATGCCTCTGGCAATTGGGGCAAGTCGCCACAATAGCCTTTGCCTGGTCCCGGGTAAGGTGAAAATCCCGGACCAAGGCAGGCACGTTTTGATGGAATTTCTCATGGCTCAGCTTGGCCTGTTGGAAGGTGTCCGGAAGATGGTTGAACCAGACAGGCATAGCCAGTGTGTCTGCAACTTTGCTTCCCTCCGCAATGGGCCCCGGAAGGTCGGTGTGCAATCTCACATGCATTACATAAAAAGGCTGCTTCTGGTTGGAGATAAGATTAATTAACTTTGCGAACAGCCCAAAAATTTTCTTGCTTGTTACCTCTCAGAGCAATGCGTTCTCGGCCCTCATAGTTACCCCTGCAACATAGGCCGAATCAGTGATCAAATTAAAGCGTTCCTCGAATCTCCCTCTGACCACGGCGGCTAACTTAACAACTTGTGCCGACCCAGGAAGCATTTGGACATCAGACTCCCACTCCCGAGTCTGGGGATTCCGCCAAGCTACCACTGACTTGTCCGTCTTCCCCGAGCCGTCCGTAAAAACATTCAGAGCATCGAGTGGTTTCCAGCTTTTAATTTCCCGTGGGTTCAAGTTAAGGGCCATATTAAAAATTTGGTGGTTTGGGTACTGGTTTGAAACCTGTCCCGGGTAACTATCCAGGGTGAGTTGCAAGCACACATTGCTCTGGATTATAAAATCTAGGTTATCCGTCGCGAGAGGTAAATAAATGCATGAAAGGTTGCACCCCGCGAGGGTGCGCAGTCGGACTCTGGCCTTCATATGTCCCTGAGCCATGAGATCCTGTGGCATGGTAATAGTCCTAGTGGGATGATGAGGAAGGAACACCCACTCAGTTAGAAGTAGGGGATCCTTCAATCCCTCATCCCACTGGAAGAGGACACCGTGAAGGTGCAGGACCCTTCCCAGAACTGCCAGTTGNCCCCGCGAGGGTGCGCAGTCGGACTCTGGCCTTCATAACAAGCTGAGCCATGAGATCCTGTGGCATGGTAATAGTCCTAGTGGGATGATGAGGCACTCAGTTAGAAGTAGGGGATCCTTCAATCCCTCATCCCACTGGAAGAGGACACCGTGAAGGTGCAGGACCCTTCCCAGAACTGCCAGTTGGAATGGCAGGGGAGGCTCATACCTGTGGGCCTTGCGTTCCTCTAACGTCCGCTGCACCTTCAAGATGGCTGACTTTGCCTCGGCTGTGAGGGTCCTGGGAGAGTTTAAGGCTCAACCTCCGATGAGAAGTTGGAACAGTGGGGCTAGGTCCTCCGTTGTTATGCCGAGCCATGACCTGACCCAGTTGATGGACCCACACAGCTGGTGCAGCTCCTGCAAGGTCTTCAGGTTCTCGATAATCCTGATGGGCTGAGGAACTAAGATGGTGTCCTGGATGTTGAGGCCAAGGTACTTCCAGGGGGCAACCCTCTGGATTTTTTCCTCCTGGAGGTCGAACCCATACCCCTTTAAGGCCTCAACCACCCCTTGGAAGGCCCCTTCCAGGCATTTGTCATCAGGGGCACAGATGAGGACATTGTCCATATAATGCAGGAGGATGGTATTTGGATTAGCATGGCGAACAGGTGTCAGTATGCAATCGACATACCACTGGCAGATCACAGGTGAGTTCTTCATACCTTGTGGTAAGACCTTCCAGTGGTAGCGTTGCATGGGAGCTTCCTGGTTCATCGAGGGAACTGAGAATGCAAACCGAGGTGCGTCATCTGGGTGTAGGGGGATCTGAAAGAAGCAGTCCTTTATGTCGATTGTAATTAGCTTCCAATTCCTTGGAAGCATGGCGGGAGAGGGCATTCCGTGCTGTAGGGGTCCCATGTTATCAATGACCACATTGATCTTTCTCAGATCGTGAAGGAGCCACCATTTGTCTCGACCCAGCTTCCGAATCACGAAAACCGGGGAGTTCCAGGGGGAAGTGGTCAGTTCAATGGTTCCCCTGGCCAGCTGCTCCTCCACGAGCTGATTGAGCGCTCTTAATTTATCTCCCATCAAGGACCACTGATCAACCCAGACGGGTGAATCAGTTTTCCAATGAAGCACCTGGGTTGGGCGCTCCACAGTGGCCCCTACTGAAAATCCTGCGCTCTGGCAGCGATCTCCAGTCTTGCACCGCATTGTGACATGAGGTCCCTACCCCACAATGTAAAACCGGAATCAATAACGTAGGAGTGGATGGAAGCCACCTGTCCTTCCGGTCCCTCAACCCGCACGATATTTCTGCTGATTTTTGCCACTTTCGATCCTCCTATTCCCATGACCACACCGTCTACGGCTTGCAACTCCCAGCGTGGCGGCCACTGGGTCTTAGAGATGATTGTCACGTCTGCACCCGTATCAACCATGCTTCTCAAATCTACATTGCTGTCGGTGCCCTCATGATGCAATTTGCACTCCAATATAGGCTTGTCCCTCCCGACCCACTCTACCCATCCCACCGATGGGTTGTTATTTATGGAATCGCGCCTCCTGGAAGGTGGTGGCATAGCGTAGGCATGGGTAAGGACACAGCCTGGTGGTATGTAATATGGAGGTGCAATGCATCTTAGGTGGATCTGCAGTGCCCCTGAGGTGTCTGTCTTAACAACAATGGGCAGGACTTCAAGTCCTTGAGGCACGTCATACGTTGTTCCCTGTATAAACAGGTGTGTGTCCGGTTGTGTCTTACGGTTGGAGGCAATCTAGATGGTAGTCCAGTCCGGTGATGTTAAGTACAGTCCCTTATCGGCAGTCAATTCAATTTCACACTCCGTTCGTTCTGTGGCCAGCCCCTTGTGGTCTTTGATGACTCCATTTCTTTCTTTGCGCGGAGCCATGCCGCACTGGTCCCTCAGTTTCCCTGCTGCTGTGGCTGCATGGGATCTTGACCTGTGGGGATAAACCTCGGCACAGGGTGAGCAGGGGTTGGTGCCATACAATCTTTTGTTAGATGTCCCCCCATATCGCATTGACGGCAAGAGGGTGCCGGTGCCAGGCAGTCTTTTGCCAGGTGGCCCCTCCTATCGCATCTGTGGCAGAATGTAGGAGTGCACCTCTGATGGGAACCCGCTGTCCGCCACTGTGTTGGAACAGGCCCTTCCTGCAATGGCATCACCTCCCTGTCCCCCACGACTCCCACAAATCCCCCTTTTTTTCATTGTTCTGAAAAGGTCACCAACCTCGCGCAAGCCTCAGCCATCGTTTCTATGGTTAGCGGTGGATGGAAAGGAAGGCCCAGGATGACCCTCCAACAATCCTCATTTGCATTAGCCTTCGCCAGTCAACGTAACATTTCACCCTGGGCTTTCGGTTCCTCTATCTGATTTTCCACTGCCACCCTGAGCCTTTCCACGAAGTCTATAAAAGGCTCCGTGGGGGCCTGCCAGAGTTGCGTGAGGTTGGGACCGAGGGCTCTAGAAGGCATTAAAAGAAATGCCTTCTCTGCTGCTTCCTTCACGGCCATCAAAACCTGAGGTGGTGTATGGATTGCCTGATCCTGGGGCTTAGCCATTTCTCCCTCCCCACACAGGTGATCAAAGGTTACCTGTGGATGATCCACCCGAAGGACCGGGAGGAGTCCTTCAAGCAACCCTTTCCATTTCTTCTCCCACACCTTGTATTCAGTAGGGAGGAGTAGGCATTTCAGTATGGGCCTGATATTGTGAGGGACCAATAGGTTTGAAGAAAAGGTTGCTTGGAGGAGGCTCCTGAAATAGGTGCTTTCCCTCCCGAACTCCTTCTCAGTTTTACACAACTCTTTGATGTTTTGGTAGGAGAATGCCTCCCACTGTGGATTCCTCCCTGTCCTGCTGTAATGGACGGGGGCAGTGAAGGGAGTGGTCATAGCCTCAGCATCAGGCAATACATCCCCGTCTGGGGCAGGTTCCCATGGGAACCGGAAGTGGGAGCGTGGGAAACTGGAAGTGATGCCAAAGAGGAGTGGCCACCCTGGAGAGGTGTGGCATAGGGAGGAGATCCCGAAACAGGGGAGGTCCCAACAGAGGAGGAGGGGTTCTGCAATGGCACGTCCACCACTGATGACAACGGCACGCCCGCCGCCGCCGACAATGGCACACGCACTGACACTGAAGGGGAGGGGCCCGACATGCAGGAGGGGTCCAAGGTCTCAGCCCCCGGAAGGGGGAAGAAAGGGTTGAGTGAGGGATCATGGGAAGAAGACGCAACCAAGGAGGGGTATGCCATGTGGCGTCCACCATTTTGTGGACATCCTTCCAAAAGGACAAGCTGTCCACCATTTTGTGGCCCACCAGCATAGCAGGACGCAGGGGGAAACACAGTGAAAGAGGGAGGGGGAGCCTCAGAACAACTGCCATTTTGTGGCTGCTCGCCCCTATGCAAAACTCGGGGAGAAAGAACTGGGGAAGTCGGTGTAGGAAAATGGGCAAAGGAAAGGTCCGAGGGAGGATGGTCAGTCCTCTCCCAGCTGGGGAGCTGGGGAGAGCTTGGGGTGCCAGGGAGTCGGTAGCAACCCTGAGCCTGTCGGCTTTCTGCACCTCCAAGCCTCTCCAGCGGTGGGGAACGAGGGTTAGGGAGACAAGGGGAGGAACAAGGGTTAGGGGAAGAATCAACAACTGTACAAACTGGGGGAGGCACTGGGTTAGACTCCAGTGCCTGGGTTTTCCTCTCAGTTCCCCCTTTTTTATTGAAAACCCCATAGACTAAATGGATTAAAGGAAAAAATTCACCTACGGAGGCTTCCCCTGCCTGCCGCAAAGCGGTCATCTTTCTACCAACCGCATTCCAAAAATCTATGGATTTGGCTTGTTCAGGGGAAGCCCGGGGGAAATAAAGGAAAACCCACCTTATAAATCTTTTTAACTGTCCCTTAGAAAACTTAAATCCTCCCACCCTCAGGGAATCCCCAACTTGTTGGTAAAACTTCCTCTGCTGCTGTGAAAGTTTAGACCCCATTTTTAACACAAAATCGGCAGCTAGACTTCACCACTAGCAGTGGGGAAGAACTCAAAAAACACTGCCCCGGGAACCTCACACACAAAATATTTTACTTACCACAAAAACTGGTCTTCTCGGGAACAGAAAACCACCGCTGTAGTCCTCTGCCGAATCCACCGCATGCTGTAGATCCCTCTGGACCCAACATCAATGTGCCCCTGGAGCACCACTGCTAGAACGCAGTGTGCTTCAACGTGAGGGCGGTAGCAACTCCGAGAGGCAAGCTCCTGGTGTCCTTAGAGCCACTTGAAGGAACCTGGCAATCTCCGAAAAGAACCACTGTGGTGTAGAATGCAGGCAACGGACTTCCACGCACACCAATATGATAATCAGGAGAGCCAATTTATTAAATAAAAGCTTACAGTTATATAGAGTTAGTATTTCCGTACACACGCCATCGCATGATCCTATAGGCTGCGTGCCCTGTTCATGCACTGTTCACGCACCTAATACTGCTCTTTAATTGGTCTCTACATTTGCGCAAATAAAGTTCTGTAACAGCCACTAATTCCAGAACTTGGACTGATCCTTCTGCGATGATTACTCTAGTATGCCATGTTCCATTCTCTTGCCATGTAAATCTTGCTTTTCCAGATTTTCCACTAGTGTCAGTGAACACTGTAACTGCATCTAAGGGTCGTTCCAAAATGATATTTTTAGGTTCTAATGGTAAATGAGTTTTGAATACAGGATGTGATGGATAGTGATTATCAATTTCTGCTGTTACACCTAAGCGAGCTACTGCTAGCTCATCGCTTCGCAAGCACAATTCAGGCAATAATGTCAGGTTGATAGGTAGTATTATCTTATCAGGAGGACTTCCTCGAATGGCAGTAAGTCGTGCTGTTCCTTTCAAGATAATAGCACCGATAGCATCCCATCGTGTAGTTACAGTGCGTTGTCCTTGTGTGGGAAGAAAAAGCCATTCAATGATATTCAGTGTTTTTTCTCTGATAAATTGTCCCAAAATTCCAGCTAACTCCTTGTCTGTGTTGTACACTTATAAGGTCACACATTCATTACAATCTATTCTGGATGCAGTGTTAGTTGTTATTTTTTGTGCTATGATTTGGAGAGCGTTTTGAGCTTCCTTATCCAATGATCTAGGTTCTTGTGGAGAAGTACCTCCTTGCAATAGATGAAAGAGGGGACTAAGATCAGTGTTAGTGATTCCACAGTAATTTCTTACCCACTGAATATCTCTATCAATTTTTGCACATCATTTAGAGTCTGCACTTTTGATCACAAACTCAGTTTCTGAGGACATATGGTGGAATGAGTTAACTGAAGACCAAGATATTTCCAAGGGGTTTGTCTCTGTACCTTTTCAGGAGCAATTGTTAATCCCCAAGCAGAAAGAGAATTTGACAGTTCAGCCACCAATGAGTCAGCAATAGGATCCTCCTGACATACAAGGATGTCATCCATATAATGATATACTATGGTTTTTGGGTGATTTCGACGAAAATTCTGCAGAGCCAGATCAACATACCATTGACATATGGTGGCAGAATTCTTCATTCCTTGTGGAAGTACTACCCACTGATACCGCTTCGCAGGCGCTCATTGATTTATGGAAGGCACAGTAAAGGCAAATTTTTTACAATCATCAGGATGTAAAGGGATAGTGAAAAAGCAATCTTTGAGATCGATAACCATGATATCCTGGTTCTCAGGTAACATCGTTGGTGTTGGCATTCTTGGCTGCAATGTTCCCATGTCTTGTATGACAGCATTTACTGCACACAGATCCTGAAGTAATCGCCATTTCCCTGATTTCTTTGGGATGGTAACTATAGGTGTGTTTCATGGACTAGTAGATGGTTCAAGATGTTTTGCTGCAAGCTGTTCTTCCACCTGTTGATGTAGATGAGCGAGCTTTTCTGTGGGTAATGGCCATTGATCCACTCACATTGGTCTATCTGTGAGCCACGTAAGACATAATGTAGGACGGGTGTTGCTCGCCGCAATGGCCGCACCTAAAAAGGTGTTTGAAGAACACATCCCCATTGACTGATCAAATCACGTCCAGCCAAAACTATGGTGGTATTGACAACATAAGGTCGCACATGAGCTGTTAATTGTTCTTCAGACTCACGTATTTGCACAAAATGTGTGCTAATCGCAGTAGTTGATGAGCCACCTATCCCTACCACTTGTTTATTGGCTGTTTCAAGTGGCCATGTTTTGTATGATAGTAACATCTGCTCCTGAATCAAGCATCATCCTTATTCCACATAAGACATAACCATCAGGTCTGCTGATATCCACAGTTCGACTTGGTTGTGCTGCATTGAGTTGTTGCACAAATGCAACAGTAGGAGGTCCGGTGGATCCAAAACTACCTGTCCTCCGTATCCTTGAGTCAGCTTTCGGTACACATGCCTTGAATGGTATCAGTTGTGCAAGTCGAGTTCCCTTTTTTAACAGGTGGTGTTAAAACTCGTACCATATTTTCGATTTCCCCTTCATAGTCCGCATCAATCACTCCCGGTAATACAATAATCCCTTGTTTGGTGGTTGAAGATGGTCCCAGTAATAATGCACTTAGTCCTTCTCCTAGTGGACCTGAAACTCCTGAAGGAACAACATGTATCTTGTCATCCATTATTGTGATGTCTGTTCCCACGGCCAGATCAACTCCTGCACTTCCCCTTGTGGCTGCTGTGAGTTTTGAGAGACAACCTGTACTGGAAATGCTGTAGGGCGGTACTGCATTTACTTCACGCCCCGTCCCCTGGCACTGGTCATCCAGTTTCCCACCGGCAAGGGCGTACCATCCTTTTTAAATCTTGATCGGCATTCTTTTGCTTGGTGTCCGAGCTTATCACATCTGTTGCATACTCCTGCGGAATTGGATGTCCGCACTTGACTTGTGTTTTTCTTCGGGCAATTTTTCTTGAAATTACCTTGTTCACTACAGATGCAACATACAGCTTTCTCTGGGCCATGGTCACCATGACCCTGTTTTAAATTAGATCGTAGAGCCACAGCCAAAGCTGCAGCGTGTGCTTGAGCATGAATACGCGCTTTCTCAATTTCCTCCTGTGCTATTGCTGGGATTCTGCTGCAGGCTTCCACCATCTCAGACACTGAGGCAGTTTTCGGCAGACTTGCCAATATTTGTTGGCACTGTGAGTTAGCATTTTGGACTGCTAAATCTCAAGCGAGAGCTGATTTTGCATCTGCAAAGTAGGATGGTTATCTATAGCTTCTTTCAATCGATCAATAAACTGCATATATGGCTCAGTTGATCCTTGTTTTATCGTGGTGTAATGTGGTCTAGGTTTTCCCATGCTTGGCATCTCTCTCAATGTAGTCAAAGCCAATGCTTGTGATTGCTGGATTATGTTGGGATGAAGGACTGCTTGTGCTTGGCCAGTGGCATACTGTCCCTTTTCCATAAGCTGATCAATCATAGCTAACCGTAAGGGATCTCCTTGCTGTCAATCTAAATTCTGTACGTGGGCAATCTCTACCTTCTGCTGCTACTTATCCAAAAACAAGAGATATCCCGTAGGTGTTAACATCAGCTCACACAAAGTTCTAATATCTTGTGGTGTTAGCACTTGGCCTTTGAAGAATGATGTTAGCAACTGCATAGTATAAGGATTTCCCAAGACATGCTGTACAACAGCATCCTGCAGCTGTTTCACTGTCTTCCAACCAAATGGTGTCCACACACACTGTCCATCCTGCTGTACCAACCCAGGCACAGCTGTTAGAGAAGGGGGCAACATATATCCTTCAATGGTTGCTTCTTTGATCACTCCCCTCCATCGAGCTCCTGGATCGTATGTTTCATCTCAAGGAGGCAGGGGCAGTCCGGCAGACCTGCCTGCTGCTCCTCCTCCTCGCGCTGGCGTGCGCGGGACCTCCCCTTGACGTGGGCAAAGGCCCACCCCATGCTTCCTCATCAAGTATTCCTCCACCTCTAACGCAGTCCGTAGCTGGTCCCGTATACATTGCTCTGCCCACTTCCGGGATCACTCCACGTGATACTGTAGTTCGGCTGGGGTAAGTTCCACTTTTACGGACTGTTCGCCGCCACGCTGTTGTTTCTCCCAGGCATCACCCAGAGTGTTTAAGCCACTTCTTATTGTGTCAGAGGCTTTCTGGAACGCTTTCTTGCATGCTGCTTTACTCGAGCCTGCTGGATCCATTCCTTTCATCTGTTCTAGCAACGCATTCATTGCTTTTTCCTGCCGCTTTAGCATCTCCCGTGTCTGCATCTCTCCCTCGTCGTCAGAGGAATATACTTCCCCCTCCTCCATGGGCTCTTCTGGAGGTAATGGTATGTCCTGCGGATTGAGCGTGCCAGCCGATGCATTGCGTGGTGATGCTTCCGCCAGAGGCGGTGCGGGGGGAGCAGAGGGAGCAGTCGGCGCGTAACCTGGGTCTCATTTGGCTTATGAGAGGGGACCTAAAGGCACCTCATTATCTCCTCCGCCCCAAAATCTTTTTCTATGGTGGGATAAAGGGGGACGTCCGGTAACTCATTATACTTGGGCGCAGGCTCAGCCGCCTCCCAGCCTCTCTTTTCCCCGGTTACATCAGCAAGTGACTGCTTGAATGCAGCCCTCACTTCTGCCTCTGAAGTGACCGTCTGCAGCATATCTGTTGTTTTCTTCCAGGTGGGTGCTAACTTTTTCGCTTCTTTTCCCCCCACCGTTATCGAGTTCCAAAGTTCTTTACCAATGTTATCCCAATGTTCCTGGGAAAATAATTGGTCTGTGGTCTGCAACAGACCCCCCTTTGCTGACACCACTTCAGCAAAGCTTCTAATTCTTCTTTTCCAAGGTCAGCTCCTGTCCTGCTAACTAATTGCAGAAGGCATTTTATGGCTGCCTTTTCTAACACAGATGCTGTGTTTCCCATTCTGCCGTGTAGTTACACGTAGGCCTACGATTTCCTGCTTCTTTGAGCAGCCCCCCTTCTTGAGTGTCCTGTTTCTATGAGCAGCCTGCTTCTTGAGCAGCCCTGTTTTTAGAACGGTTTCCCCGCTTCTTTGAGTGACCCGGCTTACCTTTTGCTGGCGCGGCAGCCTTGCATTTCTGTTCCGGATCCCTAACGCTTTCCTTATGAAAAAAATCACATCGAAGGTCACCAAAATGTGGTGTAGAATGCAGGCAACGAACTTCCACACACACCAATATGATGATCAGGAGAGCCAATTTATTAAATAAAAGCTTACAGTTATATAGAGTTAGTATTTCCGTACACACACCATCTCATGATCCTATAGGCTGCATGCCTTGTTCGTGCACTGTTCACGCGCCTAATACTGCTCTTTAATTGGTCTCTATATTTGCGCAAATAAAGTTCCCTAAAGTTACATTTCTTTACTTTTTCAGGGCTATGTTCCTTCTCTTCCGGCCAAGTTCCTTCTGATATACTCTTGATATTCCATAACAAGAACATCTTCTCCTTGTGTGCAGAACATCTTCTTTCATTGATTATCCTGTTGGCTAACACTGTGACTTTCACTGTGGCTGCAGTTTCTCACAGGTAAATCAGCATGATTCTAATTCCATAACTGCCCAGGCCCCTACAAACCACCAGGTCCCTGTTCAGGCACCACTTGCGGCAACATCCTTCCAGAAGCCGCTGTGCATAGCCTGTCGGGGAGGGCTTGGAGGTTCACACCTCACTCTGCTTGAGAGCTGCAGCCCAGTCTATAACTGGCAGCCTGCTAGCTCCCCTGCCCACTGGCAGAGCTGAAGCAAGGTTCCTCTCTCAAAGGAGTCTCCTAGGGCTGGTGTTAGAGGCACGCAGGCGAAGGTAAAGAAGGAGGGAGGACTCTCTGTATGGTTTCCACAGGCGGGTTTATTGCCGGCGAAAGGGTCAGGGATGAAGAGCCCAGAAAATGGGGTTACATGAGGTTTTATACCCCACTGAGTGGGGGCGTGGAGAGCATCAGTGTCCAACCATCTGAGGGCTAGGGGGAGGAGGAAAGGTGGGGATATATCGTGTCAACCAATAGGGACAGGATAAGGGAGGAGTTTCAGGAGGGAACCAATGGGGCATCGAGTTAAGCAGAAGCTTCCAGAACATAATACATATTAACAGGGGAAGATAACTATTCATGAACTTATACATAGAACAGGGAGGAGAGAACAGGTTTCCATAACAACGGAACTGGCAGGGTGCTGAACTAGGGAGAGCAGGGCCTTTGTAAGCAGTAGGGAGCAAGTAGTTAAACTTCGGTTCCTGCATCAGAGTACCAGGATTGGGCGCCCGCGCCCTCACCTATGGCCTGAGCAGTTTCAACTGCTTGCACCACTACATCCTAGGAGGGTTTTGCACACCACATTGGCTGTGGCCTTGGCAGTTGGTATTGCCTCCACCCAATGAGTGAGGTGGTCCACCATTACAAGCAGGTACCTCCATCTCTGTATATGGGGTAGTTCAGTGAAGTCTACCTGCATAACTGAGAAGGCCTTGTGGCTAGTCCCAGACCTCCAGGTATGCTGTTCCTAATTACCTTCCTATTAACCCTTTGACAAATCATACACCCCTCTGTTACTTTTCTGTAACAATTCATACACCCCCATGCATCCATAGGATCTCAAAAGGTGGTCACAAAGTGCTTGGGTACTCCAGTGTGTCTTTTGGTGGATGTCCTCCAGGATTTTCCTGGTTAGGGGTTTGTTTAGCAACTGTCTCCCATCAGAGAGTTGCCATTTCCCTGATTCATTCTTTCTTCCCCCTATTGTCTGTAATTCTTCCTCCTCAGCCTCACTAAAAGGTGGGATTTCTAACTCCTCTTCCCCAGCTGTTTTGACTACCATCACTCTTTCGCTCCCATTCTCTGCTGCATCTTTGGCCTCTCTGTCAGCTAAGTTGTTCCCCCTGATCTCCAATGCCGTTCCTCTCTGGTGCCCCTTCACATGCACTATCGCGATCCCTTCTGGTCCCTTCAAAGCTTCCAAAAGTTCTAATATAAGGCTTTCATGTACCAACCCTCTCCCCTTTGAATTTAACAATTCTCTCTCTTCCCAGATTTTTCCGAATGTGTGCACTACCCTGTAGGTGTACCTAGAATCGGTGTATATGGTTCCCTTCCTCTGGGCTAAATATTCTAGCCCTTTTTTTAAAGCATAAAGCTCGCAACACTGTGCCGACCAATGGGATAGTAATTTCCCTTTCTCTATCACTTTCATACGAACTCCATCCACCACCGCATATCCGGAACACCTTCTTCCCTGTGTGCACCTGGCCAATCCGTCTATAAATATCTTCTCCAGGGAGGAGTTGATCTATCAGATCCTCTCTCACTTTTGTTTGGTAATTCACAACTTCCAGACAATCATGAACCAAATCTTCCTGAGGAGTTCCATTCAAAAATTGAGTGGGGTTGCAGGTTTTATCCGTGACCAAAACCAGATTATCAGCATGAAGTAGCACTGCCTCATACCTCAGTTTACAAGGATCAGTTGACCTGCTCTTTGGCTCAGCACACTCCTTACGGCATGCGGGGTATGAACAATTAGCTTTCCCCCCAAAGTACTTTCCTCTATCAGCAGATTTCGATAATCGTTCATGTCCCTTCTGCCCCTTTCATCATTGGGATCCCAGTGTGGAGGGTTCAATGGCATCTTATGCTCTCCAGCTGGTCCTTGCTGGTTTTCTTTTTCCCAGACCCTTATTCCTGCAGTCCTAATCATCTGTCTCTCCTCTGGGGAGAAGAGAATTCTCAAAATTGAATCTAATTCTTCCCACATATAAACATTTGGACCTAGAAATTGGTCAAGCTGCTCTGATAATCCCACCAGGTCTTCTAAGAGACCCTTCATTTCTTTCTTAAACCCTCTTACTTCGGTAGAAGGGGGCATTCACATAACCGATTCCCCCTCGAGCTCCACCCATGGGTACCTCCCGTAAAGGGAACAGGCTAGTTCTTGCGAGGTTTTCCCTCTCCAGTCCTCCCACCTGCCCCCGGGCCTTCCTGCGTCTAGTGTTTAAATATGGCCCTTCACTGGCAGCACAGGCCTTTAAGGTACCGGGAGAATCCCCTAAAGGCTCTAGGGTCCACTGATGTAATAGAGGGAGTGTCATGGGGGTAGTCCATGAGAGTAACAGGAACAGGTTGGGCAGTGGACATGGTTGCTATCACAGGAGCAGGAGTTCCTGAGGTGCCTGGGGACGCCGAAGCGGGGGCATATGATGGAGGTAACATATCTAACGGGTCCCACGTTCTTTCCTTCTTCCCACTCACTGGTTCCTCTTTCTCCCTGTCCAATACCTTAGATAGCTTCACCTCATGGGTCTCAGTCTTGTCTAGCCAGCAAGCAGCATATTCACACTCCTCTAGGTCTGGTGGCTCCTTCATATTTACATAGGCAAATAATGCCTGACATATCCACCTTTCTGAGGACCCATATCTAGGCCAGTAAATCTGGTCACCTCGGATTTCTTCTTTCACCCATTCCAACATACAAAACTGTATCATTTTTGCCTTATCCTTATCCTTAGTATTAGGATCTTTATTCCAGTTAGTTAATTTGATCCCCAGAGGACTGTCTGGAGGAATGTCCATAATACTCCCTTTATTCCCCTTTGCTTTCCGGACTGTTTTACTACCCTTCTGTCCCATCCTGTCTAGGTTCTATCTGCCTCGACCTTTCGTCAAGCCTCTTACTTCCTCAAACTGTGTCTTTTCCTCCTAACCGGCACCTACCTCAGAGCCAAGTGGGGCTCCCGCCCAAAACAGAATAGCGACTACCCCTCAACAAATAACAAAATGGTGTTCCCACCAAACAAAATGGTGGCTACCCTTCAACAAATAACAAAATGGTCTTCCTGCCCAAACAAAATGGCGACCATTCCCGCCCAAAACAAAATAGTGACTACCCCTCAACAAATAACAAAATGGCATTCCCGCCAAACAAAACAGCAGCTACTCTTCAACAAATAACAACTCCAAACTGACGCCCCTCGCACACAACACAAAGCACCAACAAAAATCACCACCACCTTCAGGCTACCCGAACTACACCCTCCTACTTACACAGAGTAATTCCCTAACTCGATCTTCTCTCACCAAATCCCTCCATCTGGCACACACACCAGACTCTCAATTTTGCTTTTTCCTTTGGCGGCCACCACAGTCTCCTTTTACAACCTCCACACCTCACTCAGACATCACACTACCCACGCTTCCAACAGAACACACTTGCAAAACAAAGAAAACAACTTCGGCACAAAATCTCAGAACCTCCTTGGAAACTCCTAGGAACAGGTTCTGGATAACTTGGGAGCGGATCCCTTCCCGACCGATGGTTCTCTAGCGGACCGGCCTAAGGAACCGGCTCCATCACTGTCCTCCTCAGACACTCTGATCTAGAGCCCAGAATACCCGGCCAGTCTGAGACAACCGCCTTGGGTCTCTTGGGCAAATATTCCCTCTCACGTACCCTTCGCTACCTACCCCAGGGGTTTTGAGTAAAACTTGAGTCCCTACCTTCCCTTCGGCCCAGCCTGCTGAATTTTCTGTTCACCCTCTCATAATCTTCCCCTCACCCCGCTGGCAACCTACCCGAGGGCCCACTCAGTTACTTTCGCCCTTGACTTGCCCCCCGCAAGCTACTTACGATCCCCTGTTCGCAAGTGGGCCTTGTGCACAGGTTAGGGACACTCCACAAAAGATGAGGGAGCCTTAGGTACCTTTCCTATTCTGTTTACTTTGTGTTGGTTTCTTCTTGTCTTTTCCGGGGTTTTGGCTAGCGAACTTCATCGACACTGGAGGAGCCCAGTCAAGATGGCCAAAAGAAATCTGGCGGGTGCACACGTCTCTTCTGAGTTCCTTCAGAGCCACTGAGGCGAAGCTTCTATCCCGGACGAGCCCCCACATTGTGAAAACGGGCTCACGATTGAAAATTTTGAAAGGTTTATGTAAAAAATGCTTATTCTTGACAATAGGAGGCCTCTATTGGCGGATTGCCGTCCACAAAGTAAATGGAGAAGTGCTGGGTGCTTGACCTGGGACAGATGCAGTAAGACGCCCGCGCTGCTGCCAGGGACAATACATTTTATACCCCCAGGCCTGGCACAACACCTCCTCTGTTTCCACCCACCAGAGCTACAATGATTGGCTCGCTGATGTCTGGGATCCTCTGATTGGCTTGTTATCTGACTCGTCAATGTCTAGGGTCTTCTGATTGGCTCGTTGAATATCCAATGATGTTGCTTGGTACCTCCCTGTATGTTAAAGAGATCTAAACACCCTCCCCTCTGTTAGAATAAGATTACATCATGGGCTCTAGAAGGTTCTGCAGTCCGCCATCACACATATACCAATAATTTTATCAACAATGGATTAATTAACAGTTGAACCTATTAACAAGTGAACACATTAATCAGGTCCTATAAACCTATTTTGTAACAACATACAACAATTAAACTAATTAACATGCTTTATTCAAATGTGAAAGCCAACATCCCCGGGCCCCACTCGTAACAGAGTACAAAGCAGATTACTACTTGAAATCTGTATTTTGCCAAGAGAGTAAAGGAGTGACTGGTTATTTGTATTAGCCTCACTGCAATGCTAGCAGGAATCTCACTGCACTGGTTTGGGCTGGGATAGAGTTAATTGTCTGCACAGTAGCTGGTATGGGGGCTGTATTTTGGATTTGTGCTGGAAACAGTGTTGATAACACAGAGATATTTTAATTACTGCTGAGCAGAGTTTACACAGAATTAAAGCCTTTTCTGCTCCTCACCCCACCCTACCAGCGTGGAGGGCACGGTTGCACAAGGAGTTGGGTGGGCACACAGCAGGGACAGCTGATCCCAGCTGACAACAGGGATATTCCACACCAGATGGTGTTATACACAGTATATAAAACTGGGAGAGAGAAGAAGAAAGGAGGAGACATTGGAGTGATGGTGTTTGGCTTCCCAAGTCAGTGTTGCACATGATGGAGCCCTGCTGTCCTGTGGATGACTGAACACCTGCCTACCCACAGGAAGTGGTGAATGAATTCCTTCATTTGCTTTGCTTGTGTGTGTGGCTTTTGCTTCACCTATTAAACTCTTTCTCAGTTAACGAGTTTTCTGACTCTTCCAATTCTCTCCCACATCCCGATGTGGGGAGAGTCAGTAAGAGGCTGTGTGGGGTTTAGTTGCCACCTGGGGTTAAACCACAACACAGTTTGTAAAGAGAGGAAAACTGCATTACGCAATGGTCTGAGTTAGTTGTACACATTATCTAAAACAAAGCCAGACGGTCATGCTGGCATCAGAAATCCTGTGGAGTTGAATAGACATAAGACTGACTGTGTTCTAAGAAACTCCTGCAGAGCCTTGAACTGTGAGTGATGTCTCACAAGTAGCACAGGATATCTTGAAGATCAAATCATTTAGAAAGAAATTTGATGCCACAATGAAGGCAGACTCCAGATCCTGCTGTGATGACAACTGTATGGTCTTGAGGTGCTCATAATCTGCCTCCTAGGGTGAGCAATACCTGAATACTATAAGAGGAGAATGCTGACCCATGCAGTGATCCCAGTCCTCTTCTAGCACACAGTTTCCATGCAGAGGCCAAGGGACAGCTCTGAAGGAAGTGGGTTGGTAGGAGCCATGCTCTTACAGGAATGGATATTGCCTGTTGCAGAGGAGCATTAGTCTGATCCAAGGAGCATTAGTGGGAGCTAAGCCAATTTCCCTTTATTTGAAATGAAAGTGATTGACAGTTTACTTTGGAATTAGGTGTGTATATATACACTGCATAACAGTACTGTGCAAAGTGATTATATAAGGGAATGTTCCCAAGCCCCTAGGATTTTGATCATACCTCAGTTTTCCTCAATAGCTAGATCCAAATTCCCCTCTAGTTTTCTTGGTTCCTTTATTTAGTTACTTCATTTACTTGTTCAGACAGAAATATAGTAAAGCTGCCTTGCTGGTGCTCTATGCATTTTGACTGTATATTAAAAATAAAACACCTAACCAAAATCTCACCTGAAAAATTACTATATAACCTGTTTTTGAAGGCTGTTACCTTCATTTGTTATCCCTGGGGTAAGCACCATGTGCTCTCCATTCCATGCCATGAAAGCACCAGTCTGGTGAGCTGTTACAGTCCTTGCATTATTTCACACACATTGAATAGGAAAGGAAGGTATCATAGAAAATTATTGTGCCTTGGGCCACAGGGAATCAGGGAATCAAGTGGTGTGAAGAGTGTACTGTGTCCTTCTGCTCTAAATAAGGTTTGTCCTCAACAGTAACGAAGCAAACCCATGTGCATACTTGTCCTCAGACCCAGAGAGTGGTCCTTGTCTCCTCCTGTTTAGCAGAACAGGTATAACTTTTGTGTTCCTTTATTTCTTACTGGGAGGAGCTATTGACTCCATCAAAGGCAGGGAGGTCCTGCAGAGAGGCCTCGATAAATTAGAGGACTGGGCAATCACCAACCATATGAAGTTCAACAAGGAGAAGTGCCAGATTCTGCACCTGGGATGGGGCAACCCTGGATGTATGGACAGACTGCGGAATGAGATGCTGGAGAGCAGCACCGTGAAAAGGGGCCTGGGGGTCCTGGTCAATGACATGTTGAACATGAGTCAGCAGTGCCCTGGCAGCCAGGGACCAACCATGTCCTGGGGGGCATCAGGCACAGCATCACCAGCTGGGCAAGGGAGGGGATTGTCCCGCTCTGCTCTGCACTGGGGCGGCCTCACCGCGAGTGCTGGGGGCAGTTTTGGGCACCGCAAGACAGACATTAAGCCATTAGAGAATGTCCAAAGGAGGACCATGAGGATGGTGAAGAGTCTGGAGGGGAAGCTGTATAAGGAGTGGCTGAGGTCACTTGGTTTGTTCAGCCTGGAGAAGAGGAGACTGAGGGGAAACCTCACTGCAGTTACAACTTTCTTGCGAGGGGAAGAGGAGGGGCAGGCACTGATCTCTTCTCTGTGATGACCAGTGACAGGACCTGAGGGAATGGCCTGAATTTGTGCCAGGGGAGGTTTAGGTTGGATATTGGGAAAAGTGCCCACCAAGAGGGTGGTTGGGCACTGGAACAGGTTCCCCAGGGAAGTGGTCACAGCACCAGCCTGACAGAGTTCAAGGAGTGTTTGGGCAATGCTCTCAGACACATGGCGTGACTCTTGGGGAGCTGCTGTGTGGTGCCAAGAGTCAGACTTGTTGATCCTTGTGGGTATCTTCCAACTCAGCATATTCTCTAATTCTCTGATTTTCCCATTATCATGAGTTATATCCTTTGGTTGATTGTGCTTGTTTCTCACAAAGTCTTATCCACATTCTTTATTTGGTGACCCACTTGTGTTGCGTGTATTTTTTTCCCTTTCATCCCTACCCAGAGATTTTCAGTATGACTCACTTCCTTTTACGTTTGAGACCTCGTATCTAGCCTACATCTTTGATATGCAAGGAACACTTCCTTCCTTTTGTCCATGAACACATTATACCCTTTAAATTAATACCTTTAATCAATATGCCAATTATGTGAATTTTCTCTTCAAGTCTGTTCTGTAAATTAAATCACATTCTGATCATCTGCATGAATAATTTCAGGTTTACAGATGTATTCCCCATGGTTTTTAGCATATACACAAACCTAAAATGTTTGGCAGCCTATGCTATGATCCCCTTTGATACTCCTAAACCCTGTAATGAGAAAATATCTCTTCTAGCTTCTTGGCCTTTGTCCAAGTCAGCAAGTCAACTTTGTATATACTCGTGTAGTCCACCATCCATTGCTAGTCTAGGTCCTGGTTTAAAACTCTTCTCAAGAGATTTACAAAGCAATCTTCAAAGTTTCTCTTCCACTTTCATGTGTTCAGAACTCTGCCATCAGTCAATGAATGACTCATGAAATATCCTTGGATGAAGCAGTGAAAGCCCTCATGACAGCACCATCTGCTCAGCCATCCCTTTGTCAATTGGATATATTTTTATGTAGATGTGCTTTGTCCCTTCACTGGAGGAACAGATGGGAGTCCCCAGTCCTTCAATTTTCCTTCCAGTATCTCACAGTCACTTTGGATCAGTGCAGGAACACTAGCAGGGCTCATGTGACAAAGCAGAATTATGCCTTGGCCAACAGTCTGGATGTACCTCAGCAATTTTCAGTAATATTTTACCTCCCAGGTACTCTCTGGCACATCTGTCAAAGTCTCTGGGACTCTGGGAAGAGCTTTTCCCCTACCATCCTTACAATACTGACTTGCTGATTTCGACAAAGACTCAGAAACTAAAAGAGATATTTTCTAGGAAAGAAACTAAGTCATTATAGAAATTTATTCATACACTCCTCTAGATGTCTGTGCCTTTGGCAGCATGGGCTGCCCAACTGAGCTCACTTTCAACCTGTCCTGCAAGCTGCCACTGAGTGTGCAATGGAACAGATGACATATCAATAGGTGTTTCCTCCTCTTTTTATTTTACTACCATGTTATTTTTGAAATGTCTTATTTTTGAAAAAAAAAAATTCTATCCAAAAACTAAAATTAAGCAGGATTTGCAAAATCTGGAGAGTTTTGAAAGATGAAAGTGGAACTAAAGATAAAGAAACAGAATCATAGAATAGTTTGTGTTGGGAGGGACCTTAAAGATCATCTAGTTCCAACTCCCCTGCCATGGGCAGGTGTGGCGGTGGCCCAGCCCACCTTTGGGCTGAAGATAAATGACATCCAGTGGGTGGATTTCCCCGCCCAGGACAGTGGGTCCGTGGGTGGATCGGAGGGCGGTGCCATGGGTGGCACTGAAGTCTAGACCACAGCCCCCTGGGTGTCTCCCTGGATAACGAACTCCTCCCCTGTTCTAGAAAGTTGTGTGTTACTCGGTTGTTGATTGGTTTTCCCCTTTATGTATTACCCCAATTGCTTATGTGATTAAGTTCTGGAAAGTTCGGTTCTACTGTGTTCCCCATTGGTTTGCTCAAGTTTGTCCCTCCTGATCTATTCCCTAATTGGACACCTGTCACCCTTTGTCATTCCCTTATTGGTTGTTTTCCCTGTACCTCCCTTCTCCGCCCCCACTATAAAAGTTGTTGTAATCCCTTGCCCGGGGCTCTTCGTAGCACCCCCTTCAGCCTCCCTGTTCTTTCAGCCCCTGGGTCGGGGAATAAAGCCTGGACTGTTGCTACTTTGAGTCCCTCTCTCCTCCTTCGCTCCCATCGGTTGCTACAATATCATCGGCTGCTACCAGCTCCTCGCGGGAGTCACAGAGCAGACTGCTCTCTAACGGGAGAGCCTCCACGTGGATACAAAGCAGCTGAAAGTCCTGCCGGACAGGGCACTCACTGCCAGTCGCCTGCTTGGCCTCCGGGTGGCCAGCGGCCAGTGACAGGCAGGGAATGTTCCAGCAGATCAGGTTGCTCAGAAAGAAGAAAACACAGTACTTGCTAATTTTCTTCCTTCATGTACTTGTTCCCCCATTTTTTTTTCTCCTGTTGCTGCTTTTCTTTTCCAGAATTTCCAAATGAACCTTTTAAGAATAGAGCCAGACCATCACAATTTAGCATCCAACAAAATGTTCACTAAAAAGAAATGTGACCACTTTATGCCACACCATTTTTTCAGCTCTCAACAATGCCAATACCTTCCGACCTCTCAGTAGCCTCTGCAGTTCAGAGGAGTGATGTACACTCCCAAGAAATTCCCTCAAACAAAGAGGAGATTGCAAAATGCACTGTCTTGCAAATACTTGCAAAACTATCGCTCTCTGAAGGCTTCAAGGAATAGTTTTGAGTAAAGTACATTACAGTGACTAATCAAGGCAGAAATAGGATGGATCACAGTGACTGTGGTCAGACACCTCCTTGGTGAGATGGGAATGAGGAAGTGCCATGACTTCCTGTGAACCCTATGGTGCTTAGGACAGACAGATGGCTTTCAGCCACCTGTTCCCTGCAAGAGTAGTTGTTACTGCAGGCTGGGGGGAATATCTCCCCACAAACAGGCACCTGGCAGTGCAAGCCCCACGTGGCACTGCTCACACTTTGGCTCTGGGGACATCTCCTCACTACACTGTTCAGTTCTCATCTTTCACCCCAGTTCACCTTGCTGCCCAACATCATGGAAGAAAATGAAGGCAAGCTTCAGTGGCAAGACATAATATTTTTAAAATTATATTTGCATGGTTTGGAAACAATCTCCTATAAGGAGAAATCATAAAGCATGGTACTAATGTATATATATAATGCAAACATGATGTTTCCCTAAATCTTTCTTTGTCCTGTCTTTTCCTTCATTCATGTCATGCATCACCTCAGGTTAAGTAGTCCCAATGCTGGAGCAAATCTGGCAGCAACAAATGGATTAAATAATATTGCTGATTTTTCCTAAATTTATTTCTCACCCTTACAGGAAAATTTTTATGAAAGTATTAGTATATAGGCAAATACTGATCCATAGGTAGAGATCAGGATCTGGCAGAATCCATGGTATCCAAAACTTTTTGTTTTGGATAACAGAACTTGAAAAATCCCTTTCATTAAGACTTGATTATGGTATCCAAAAGAATTATAGCATTATATTTTTGTCTTGGATACCATAATTCTCCAGTTTGGAGAAAACTTTCTTTAAGCATGGCTTTTACTTTCTTTTCTATTGCATTTTCAATTTCTATGTTTTTGTCAATCTAATGGTTAGACCTCAATTCTTACTGCCTAGATTAACATTTTTAAATTTTTATTAGCATTTATTACTTTTGCCTGCATCTTGTTAGTAATACTCTTAATCTTGAATTTTATTACCTATCGAAAACCTGTTTCATAAAGAATTAAAACATGCTAACAAAAATAATCATGTTTATATTGTAACCAACATATAAAACCTCTATAAATCTTCTAAGCAATAACTGCTGTATGTCAGCACATCTGCCGTGCAACTCCCTCATACAAAACAATTTTCTTATCCCTAATTTTTCCCGGTTTGCATTTCCAAGAAGCTAAACTCCCCAGTAAAAGATTATTTGCCGTAACGGACTACTTGAAGTTCTCAACGATTTCCAGCTTTTTTCCCCCGAAAAGTACCAGACTTGGCTTCCTACTTTCGTCCATTATGACTCTAATCTAAGTACATGAAATCCACAGTCTTTACATGTTTTAACAGAGATCTCATCTGTTGAGATCACATCTGTTGACACAGAATTTGAAGTGATCTCAAACTGGGAACTAGGTGCTTCTGGCAGCTTTAGTGTGTTGAGGGTCGCCATGGGGTGCTGGTTCATTGCTACCACGGAATTACCAGGCAAGAACTGAAAATCCCACACCTCATAGACTGTACAGCCTAACTAATCAAATGGAAGCACTTCCTGTGTTTTACCTCCTTAATTTTATGAACAAGGATGAGATAACCCATCATTCCTGACAGACAATAACCAAAGAGCTCCAGAGATGCCACACTGAAGAGAAGCTGTGCTTTTTTGATTTCTGGCTTCTTAAAGTCTATTGCTTCCTGCATGTGGTTTTAATGGACTAGAAAGTACCTGTTAAGTAATAGTTACATTGGCAACAGTTCCTCTAAATTATTACAGGATCCTAGGTCGATGAAACGGGAGAAGTACCAGTTAATGCTTTTTTTATTTTCAAGATCAAATCTACTGCCTCCGTCGCCAGCGCCAAAGAGTGACAAAAGAAAACAAACTTCAGCTCACATCCATGATTACTACCTTGTGTATCTTCCTAAACTACAATGGGGTAACATTGACCTCCCTCACTCGACAGAAACTTCCAAAATACACGCGTTTGGAAATGCCTTTTATAACTTAGTTTATACATGCTATATTGTGACTTACCAAACATTTTTTCCAAATTATACTTGTTGAACAATATATTTTAAAAGTCTGGAGTGCTAAATTCTGATAGAACAACCAAATAACTACTTCATCAGCCAAAACTTTATCACTGTAATCTGCTAAAATCATGACGTCATTACTAGATTAGCTTTGCTTTCTACTTTGTTGCTAGCCAAAACCAATTCCAATTAACAACTCCAGCTTAATTTTCCCATGCAGTTAACATGCTCTGCTGCAGGAAAGTGCTGCACTGTTATGGGTAACATGGCAATTTCAGTGGATTGTGACAAGAATTCAGTTATATCAAGAAGCTAGAATCTTAATGAAAAGGATTTTTCAAAGTCAGCTTCTTTTCTGTCTTCATTTCTGTTAGTCAAAAAAATCTCTGTAACGTTAATGCATCAAGTGACACATATTGACAACACCAGGCTGCCTGCAGCACAAACTCAAATAATCTGATTTCCATTATCTGGAAACTTTAATCTCTATGCAGTTAATCAGAGGTGAAGGCATAATTTAAAGCTACCTTATTCTTGCTGCTACAAAGCTCCCTATTTGCAATGTACTAGTTTTTACTCCTCACTATAGATGGTAGAAGCCCACATGCAGCCTTGCCAACACGCGGCTACACTGAGTTCTTGCCAAAGAGGCGATTTAATTACTGACAAAGTCTGCAAATTAACAGTGGTCACTCAGGACATAACTACAGTTACAGGACATGGTTTCTCTGCGTTAGCAAGGGAAGAATAAGCAGTGCATAACATTGATAAAAAACTTGTAGTTTTATTCTTTTGTGTAGCAGAGACCTAAAACACTCACCTGCCAATCCCTTGTGGCATATTGGTGGTATTCACATGTATCCATGAAAACTAGGGTTTTCAAGGACTCATAATATATGCAATACTTTTTTTTTTTTGCCTGCAAAGTGTTTACCTTTAAGCATCCAGAAAGAAAATAATTTTTTCAATGGTCTTCCAAACACCCCATGGGTGTAGCATGTTCTGAGTCCCCTTTAGCACTGAGTGTTTTCCACTGATGTGCAATCCTTTTTTTGTAGCCCTGTCAGAATTCTGAGGTACTTCATTGTTAGTGTCACTTCCAGGGTCACTTCGACTATACAGTGTTGCTTCCATTGTTTTAGTAATTACAGTGTGATGCTTCCAGTAATTTCTGCAAAAGATGTAATTTGTCACAAAATTCTAGAAATATCTAGATTGAAAGGGACCTCTCAAGCTCATCTGGACTCACCCATAGCCTTTTCAAGTTCAGTTTTGAATTTTTCAAATGAGAAATGTCCCTTGGTCTCTCTCAGCACCCATTCCAGTGCCACACAACAATAATGGTGAGGATTTTTAATTTATACAGGGTCAGCTTCCCTTGTTGCAACTTTTGACCATTGCCTCCTGTTCTTTCGCTGCACACCTCTGAGGAAATTATGGCTTCATCTTCTCCACAATTCTCACTATGAGAGTGAACAACTGCAACTAAATGAGACTTCAGCTTCCTTTGCTCCAAGCTAAACATACCCAGTTCTCATTTGTCGAACCCATCTCCATGCAAGTGGTCCTTCATTGTGCTCTCTCCAGTTTGTTGATCTCTGTCATGGACCAGAGACCCCCAAACTGGTCAGCATAGTCCAGGTTCAGTTGTCTTCTTCCCTAGCATGAATGTAAAACCCCAGAAATTCAGAGCAGGGAATCACAATTTGTTTTGGTATCACATCTGTAGAGCACCATGGGGCTCTGCACCTGTGTGGGTTTTGTCTACAGAAGGAAGGGATTCAGGATAAAAACGTTATGGCTTCAAGCCTGGAAATGCTTAACATCATGTATGAAAAGTATACAGACAAGTGCCTTCAGGACTGGTGCATCAGACAAGCAAAACAGGACTGAAACTGTTAGAAGACGCTTTGATAAAAGAAGGAATTAGAAAGTCATTAAGATATTCAAATTGTGGAAGATTTGTAAAACATGAAAGCCATGTCCACCTGTCAAGAGCACAGAGGCCATAAGTTAAAAGCTGTAAAAATAATCAAGATGTCTTTTCTGTAGGCAGAAGACGCTGGCCTCCTGCTGAACGCTGGGCTCACTGCAATGGACATTCACCTGCTACTGACAGATTCATGAGCCACTTCTCCACCAGACAGAAGAGACCCAGTGTTCCATCCACAGGCATGGGGGCACCAGGCGAGTGGTCCAGGCTGCAGCTGAGCCCTGCAGCCAAACCGGACAGTTGAGAAATGAATCAGAGTATCTTGGTGTCCCAATCTGGGAACACGTACTAAGCCATAGACATGGTGGGTGGCAGGGGGAATATACCCGAATATACCCAGATATACCAGGTAAAAGTTCTGAGCCAGTTATTTTACCATGGTAGCAACTGTGAAGAAAATTAACTCCACCCCAGCGAAAACCATCACAGTCACACAAAAATAAAATTTTAAAACGTGCTTCTGTGCTACTATAATTTTCAAGTAATATGGTTCAACACTTCTTAACTTTAAAATCAACCCTTTTTTTCCTCTCTTTAATAGAAATAACCCAATATGAAAAAACAAAAATACAATTGACAATGAAACAGGATGTAAAACTCTCTGACTACGACTGACAGAACACACTTTGGAAAGGTTCATTTTCTGCTACATCATGAGATGAAAAATAATTGTCATCACTCTCCTGCAAGCCATCCGCTGTGATTTCTATTTCATAAGGATGCAATTACTGTGAAATGTTAAGTCCCCTCTAAAAGATGCTTGAACTCACTGAAAGGCCATTAAAATTTATCAGCCTCACATCACAGAAGTCTTGATGATTTTTCTGCCTTTTGGTTTCAGTTAATGTGGCCTCAATGACCTCAACTTTCATGTAAATGTCAGATTAAGATTAGATCTCCAGCATGGCTGAATTCTGACAACCCATTTTGTTGTGAAACTAGACTGCTAGGCTGACATGGCCAAAACTCATAAGTATATTTTATCTTTCCAAGTACCCAGGGAAGTAGATAGCTTTGTCTAGAAAGAAAAATAGGGACGACAATGGAAACTGTTCAGGACAGGAATCCCAGATGACAGTCGTTCAGCTCAGAAAAGAGAGAACCTGCAGAGAGCAGCATCTTTGACAGAGCATTTTTTCTGTGTTAGGGGACAAGACAGAGTAATTTGGCTCATCTTATACTCAGTACGCTTCAATCAATTTAGTTTGCAAATCTTAACAGGTGTGCTGGTTTCGGCTGGGACAGAGTTAATTTTCCTCACAGTAGCTGGTGTGGGGCTGTGTTTTGGATTTGTGCTGGAAACAGTGTTGATAAAATAGGAACATTTTAGTTACTGCTAAGCAGTACTTGCACAGAGCCAAGGCATGTTCTGTTCCTCACCTCACCCCACCAGTGAGGAGGGTGGGGGTACACAAGGAGTCAGGAGGGGACACAGCTGGGACAGCTGATCCCAACTGATAAGGTGTCATGCTCACAGATAAAGCTGGGGAGAGAATAAGGATGGGTGGCACATTGAGAGTGATGGCGTTTGGCTTTCCAAGTCACCATTCCATGTGATGGAGCCCTGCTGTCCTGGAGATGGCTGAACACCTGCCTGCCCATGTGAAATGGTGGATCAGTTCCTTTTTTTGCTTTGCTTGTGTGCACAGCTTTTGCTTTACCTATTAAACTGTCTTATCTCAACCCATGGATTTTCTAGCTTTTACTCTTTGAAATATCTTCCCCATCCCAGCATGGGGGGGGACTGAGAGAATGGCCGTGTGGAGCTCAGTTACCAGCTGGGGTTAAACCATGACAACAGGTTAATCAAGCTACTGCCATGAAAATCTCCCAACAGACATCCCACAAACCAAGACAGAGGATGTCATGTTATGATGACAATTTTTAAAAGGGAATAAAAACTAAAAAAACCCATCTGAGATATTGCCTTTATAGCAAAGGATAGCTTAGCTGCTTTGCCACCACATGAGAAGTCCTGGCAGGCAGACCTGATGATGGAAGTGCCTTTCTAATCATTCCTGCTAACATTCAGTTTCCTCAGCTCATCTTAAAATGCAGCTCCTTGTTTTTAGTCTAGGTTTCAGATACTAGTAGTCAGCAGCATGAACTGTCTGACCAACTGTCATATCAAAAATCACAGGTGAGATTTCCCAAACACAGAGTTTTAAAAATAATGAGATTCAGAAGATCGCACTTGTAAGCCCTTTTTGTTTCTGCTAGAAGCCTTCTGTCTTTCAGCTTTCAGAATTTACACAATAAAGTTTATCATTGAAAAAAAGAGGCTCTTTTCTTCCAGGTAGGACAGGTCTGTGTGCATTCACACAAAACTAGAGATTTTCGCTTTTCAGTTTCTAAAAAAAATAAAGATTTCAATAGCTGCCAAATATCACACGGTGAAAAAACAAAAAGAAAATATAATGATTTCCATGGACCTTAAAAGTATTTTGTGTAACAGATTATTGAGGAATACCTTTGCTTCAGCTGCCAAAACATCTGGTCTCTGGATCTGATTCAACTCCACAAACTGGTAGACTAGAAGTCTGCCACCAGAAATTATAGTCAGCATCATCCTATTATTCTCTTTTCCTGAGAACATGCAGCTTAGATCCCTCAAAACAAAAACGTCATTTCATGTAGTTTTCTCTTCTCATGCTTGACTGTATTCCTGAGTGAAGTTACCGCCTTGCATGTGATCTGTCTTCAAAGCAGAAAATAAAATTGTGCCTTCCCTCCTGCAGTACAGCTGAGATGCTCAAATAACCTTGCACCTCAGCTTCTGTCAGCCCCAAATACTGCCATCAGTGTTACTCACAAGCAGCAGAAATTAAACTGTCAGAAACTGCTAGGTTCTAACTCTGTCCTCATTACAGGCTGGTCTCTATTTTTTGTACTCAGAGCCAAGGTAAATGTTTGTTACAGGATTTTCCCCCACTCACTGCAAGACCGTGCTGATCATGTTCACTTCCAGCCTGAGTTTCTCAGCTGTGAGTCACAGCCCACTGCACAACAGTCACCTCTGTGACCAAACATGGCTAGGGAAAACTACTCAGCCTGGATTTTCCACTCTATATCTCTTTACTTAATGGGCAAAAGTGAAAGAGCATCGAGTACCACCAGGATTCAGGACTAGCGAGAGCTGCCAACTGGATAACGTAAGTCAGTAAGGGCTCCAGCTTCATCAGGGGCATTGATCAGGACACTAAAGTGAGCAGAGCTTAGTGTTTATTGCATTAAAATCTATTCCTTTGCTCATTCTGCCATATACTGTTCCTAGATGATCAGGACATAAGCTCTATCTGTTCTGATTAAACTTCACACTGTACTGAAGCACATTATTACTGTTGTTATTAATGGAAAGCTCCTTCCAATAAAAACACCTGCACAGACAGAACTTACCAAGCACTAACTTGACACCAAAATTAAATCACCACAGTCATCCAACCCCAGAAATCAAACCAAGATACAGTCTTATGCAAGCATGCCCTCCTCTGCACCCCATCATACCATGCTCTTCTTCTTCCCCTTAAGAGTTATGCCTTTAAGTTACACACATTTTAGTGATTGCTTCAACTTAAATTTCTGCATAGATTTCCTATACCTTACACCATCTGGAGTTGACAGAACCATAGCCTCAGTTTGAGGAGTAACTCACTGGACTCCAAGGCCCTAGAGAAGTGACCGTGAGAGGAACCAATTTAATTTCTGTCTATGCCTCAACATTATAAGATTGCCATGTGCAGGAGGCAGCTAAGAAAAGGGAGAGGAGCCCTGTCTCTGCGGAGACTTTGCCTGACAGCCAATCAGGACTGGGCTGCAAGCCACCCTCTCCCCTCGCAGGAGGGCCAGATGCCCGGATGCCCGGGGAAAAGGGACATAAAAAGCAGACAATTGCCCCACGAGACGCCTGCCGTGTTTTATTGGGAGTGGGGGCTCGTCCGCCAGCTCGGGGTTCAGCTCGGGGTTACCCCCCCACCCACTCGCTTTTTCCTCCCTGCGGTCCTGCTCCTTCCCTGCCTCTGTTCCTGTCCGCGCCCCCGCGGCAGCCCGTCGCCGCGACGACCTGCTCCGCCGCTTCGGGGCTGACGCCGCGTTCCGAGCCGCCGGTCGCCGCGACGACCTGCTCCACCCGCCATTTTCGGCTCCTTACCTGTTCTTTGCCAGCGCAGCAGGCGACAGCAGCCCGCAGCCGTCCTCGCCGCGAGCCCACCAACAGCCACAGCTCACACCCTGCTCCATGCCGATGGCAGAGACACACAGCCCGCCGCTGGTTGAAAGCCGCGCTGAGCCACGTGGACGCCACAGCTTG